>JAUJEF010000042.1:0-163926 GCA_030444885.1 Citrus sp. QX-2021 | reverse complement strand
TTGGCCAGCCACACCACCCAAGGCTATAGCCCACCCGTTTTTGTGGCCTTTTTCCGCTGGACGAACTTGGCGCCCGCCATCGGGTGGTTATTTTGTGTTGCGGCTGGGCCTGGGGCCTATTTTTGGCACACGGAAGCCGCTTCGAAAAGTCTCGCTCCATTCCGAGTCCGCGGACGAGTCGGCCAGCCCCACCCCCAAGGCTATAGCCCACCCGCTTTTTTACGGCCTTTTTCCGCTGGACGAACTTGGCGCCCCGGCCTTCGGGCGGTTATTTGGGCGCGGCTGGGTCCATGCGTCTATTTTGGCGCACGGAGGCCGTTCGCAAAGTCTCGGGCCATTCCGAGTCCGGCGGACGAAGTTGGCCAGCCCCACCCCCAAGGCTATAGCCCACACGTTTTGTGGCCTTTTTCCGCTGGACGAAATTGGCGCCCCGCCTTCGGGCGGTTATTTTGGGGCGCGGCTGTGCCTGGGCCTATTTTTGGCACACGGAGGCCGCTACACAAAGTCTCGCGCCATTCCGAGTCCGGTGGATGAAGTAGGCCAGCCACACCACCCAAGGCTATAGCCCACCCGTTTTTGTGTCCTTTTCCGCTGGACGAGACTTGGCGCCCGGCCTTCGGGCGGTTATTTTGTGGCGCGGCTGGGCGTGGGGCCTATTTTTGGCACACGGAGGCCGCTCGCAAAGTCTCGCTCCATTCCGAGTCCGCGGACGAAAGTTGGCCAGCCACACCACCCAAGGCTATAGCCCACCGTTTTTGTGGCCTTTTTCCGCTGGACGAAATTGGCGCCCCAGCCTTCGGGCGGTTATTTTGGGCGCGGCTGTGCCTGGGCCTATTTTTTGGCACACGGAGGCCGCCACAATGTCTCGCGCCATTCCAAGTCCGGCGGACAGAAGTTGGCCAGCCACATCACCCAAGGCTATAGCCCACCCGCTTTTGTGGCCTTTTTCCGCTGGACGAATTGGCGCCCCGCCTTCGGGCGGTTATTTTGGGGCGCGGCTGTGCCTGGGCCTATTTTTGGCACACGGAGGCCGCCACAAAGTCTCGCGCCATTCCGAGTCCGGGCGGATGAAGTAGGCCAGCCACACCACCCAAGGCTATAGCCCACCCGTTTTGTGGCCTTTTTCCGCTGGACGAACTTGGCGCCCGCCTTCGGGCGGTTATTTTGTGGCGCGGCTGGGCCTGGGGCCTAGTTTTGCACGCGGAGGCCGCGCGCAACGTCTCGCCCCATTCCGAGTCCGGCGGACGCAGTTGGCCAGCCCCTCCACCCACGGCTTCCGCCCACCCCGCTCTTGCGACCTTTTCCGCTGGACGAACTTGGCGCCCCGGCCTTCGGGCAGTTATTTTTGGGCGCGGCTTTTCCCGTAGCCTATTTTTTGCACACAGAGTCCGCTAGCAAAGTCTCGCGCCATACCGAGTCCGGCGGACGAATTAGGCCAGCCCAACAACCAAAGGCTATAGCCAACCAGTTTATGTGGCTTTTTTCCGCTGGACGAACTTGGCGCCCCCGCCTTCGGGCGGTTATTTTGGGGCGCGCCTGTGCCCGTGGCCTATTTTTGGCACACGGAGGCCGCTCGCAAAGTCTCACGCCATTCCGAGTCCGGCGGACGAAGTTGGCCAGCCACACCACCAAAGGCTATAGCCCACCCGTTTTTGTGGCCTTTTTCCGCTGGACGAACTTGGCGCCCCGGCCTTGGGCAGTTATTTTTGGGCGCGGCTTTTCCGGGGCCTATTTTTGGCACACAGTGGCCGCTCGCAAAGTCTCGCGCCATTCCGAGTCCGGCGGACGAAGTTGGCCAGCCCCACCCCCCAAGGCTATAGCCCACCCGTTTTTGTGGCCTTTTTCCGCTGGACGAACTTGGCGCCCCGGCCTTCGGGCGATTATTTTTGGGCGCGGCTGGGTCCGCGGCCTATTTTTGGCGCACGGAGGCCGTTCGCAAAATCTCGGGCCCTTCCGAGTCCGGCGGACGAAGTTGGCCAGCCCCACCCCCCAAGGCTATAGCCCACACGTTTTTGTGGCCTTTTTCCACTGGACGAAATTGGCGCCCCCGCCTTCGGGCGGTTATTTTGGGGTGCGGCTGTGCCCGGGGCATATTTTTGGCACACGGAGGCCGCTCACAAATTCTCGCACCATTCCGAGTCCGGCGGACGAAGTTGGCCAGCCACACCACCAAAGGCTATAGCCCACCTGTTTTTGTGGCCTTTTTCCGCTGGACGAACTTGGCGCCCCGGCCTTCGGGCAGTTATTTTTGGGCGCGGCTTTTCCCGGGGCCTATTTTTGGCACACAGTGGCCGCTCGCAAAGTCTCGCGCCATTCCGAGTCCGGCGGACGAAGTTGGCCAGCCACACCACCAAAGGCTATAGCCCACCTGTTTTTGTGGCCTTTTTCCGCTGGACGAACTTGGCGCCCCGGCCTTCGGGCAGTTATTTTTGGGCGCGGCTTTTCCTGGGCCTATTTTTTTACACACAGTGGCCGCCGCAAAGTCTCGCGCCATTCCGAGTCCGGCGGACGAAGTTGGCCAGCCACACCCCCAAAGGCTATAGCCCACACGTTTTTGTGGCCTTTTTCCGCTGGACGAAATTGGCGCCCCCGCCTTCGGGCGGTTATTTTGGGGTGCGGCTGTGCCCGGGGCATATTTTTGGCACACGGAGGCCGCTCACAAAGTCTCGCGCCATTCCGAGTCCGGCGGATGAAGTTGGCCAGCCACACCACCCAAGGCTATAGCCCACCCGTTTTTGTGGCCTTTTTCCGCTGGACGAACTTGGCGCCCCGGCCTTCGGGCGGTTATTTTGTGGCGCGGCTGGGCCTGGGGCCTATTTTTGGCACACGGAGGCCGCTCGCAAAGTCTCGCTCCATTCCGAGTCCGGCTGACTTTGTTGGCCTGCCACACCACCCAAGGCTATAGCCCACCCGTTTTTGTGGCCTTTTTCCGCTGGACGAACTTGGCGCCCCCGCCTTCGGGAAGTAATTTTATGCCGCTGATATTCCCGGTGCCTATTTATGGCACACAGAAGCGGCTAGCAAAGTCTCGCGCCATTCCGAGTCCGGCGGACAAAGTTGGCCAGCCACACCACCCAAGGCTATAGCCCACCCGTTTTTGTGGCCTTTTTCCGCTGGACGAACTTGGCGCCCCGGCCTTCGGGCGGTTATTTTGTGGCGCGGCTGGGCCTGGGGCCTATTTTTGGCACACGGAAGCCGCTCGAAAAGTCTCGCTCCATTCCGAGTCCGGCGGACGAAGTTGGCCAGCCACACCACCCAAGGCTATAGCCCACCCGTTTTTGTGGCCTTTTTCCGCTGGACGAAATTGGCGCCCCCGCCTTCGGGCGGTTATTTTGGGGTGCGGCTGTGCCCGGGGCATATTTTTGGCACACGGAGGCCGCTCACAAAGTCTCGCACCATTCCGAGTCCGGCGGACGAAGTTGGCCAGCCACACCACCAAAGGCTATAGCCCACCTGTTTTTGTGGCCTTTTTCCGCTGGACGAACTTGGCGCCCCGGCCTTCGGGCAGTTATTTTTGGGCGCGGCTTTTCCCGGGGCCTATTTTTGGCACACAGTGGCCGCTCGCAAAGTCTCGCGCCATTCCGAGTCCGGCGGAGGAAGTTGGCCAGCCCCACCCCCAAGGCTATAGCCCACCCGTTTTTGTGGCCTTTTTCCGCTGGACGAACTTGGCGCCCCGGCCTTCGGGCGATTATTTTTGGGCGCGGCTGGGTCCGCGGCCTATTTTTGGCGCACGGAGGCCGATCGCAAAATCTCGCGCCCTTCCGAGTCCGGCGGAAGAAGTTGGCCAGCCCTAGCCACCAAGGCTATAGCCCACCCGTTTTTGTGGCCTTTTTCCGCTGGACGAACTTGGCGCCCCGGCCTTCGGGTGGTTATTTTGGGGTGCGGCTGTGCCCGGGGCATATTTTTGGCACACGGAGGCCGCTCACAAAGTCTCGCGCCATTCCGAGTCCGGCGGATGAAGTTGGCCAGCCACACCACCCAAGGCTATAGCCCACCCGTTTTTGTGGCCTTTTTCCGCTGGACGAACTTGGCGCCCCGGCCTTCGGGCGGTTATTTTGTGGCGCGGCTGGGCCTGGGGCCTATTTTTGGCACACGGAGGCCGCTCGCAAAGTCTCGCTCCATTCCGAGTCCGGCGGACGAAGTTGGCCAGCCACACCACCCAAGGCTATAGCCCACCCGTTTTTGTGGCCTTTTTCCGCTGGACGAACTTGGCGCCCCGGCCTTCGGGCGGTTATTTTTGGGCGCGGCTGTGCCCGGGGCCTATTTTTGGCACACGGTGGCGGCACCCAAAGTCTCGCGCCATTCCGAGTCCGGCGGACGAAGTTGGCCAGCCACACCACCCAAGGCTATAGCCCACCCGTTTTTGTGGCCTTTTTCCGCTGGACGAACTTGGCGCCCCGGCCATCGGGTGGTTATTTTGTGTTGCGGCTGGGCCTGGGGCCTATTTTTGGCACACGGAAGCCGCTCGAAAAGTCTCGCTCCATTCCGAGTCCGGCGGACGAAGTCGGCCAGCCCCACCCCCCAAGGCTATAGCCCACCCGTTTTTGTGGCCTTTTTCCGCTGGACGAACTTGGCGCCCCGGCCTTCGGGCGATTATTTTTGGGCGCGGCTGGGTCCGCGGCCTATTTTTGGCGCACGGAGGCCGTTCGCAAAGTCTCGGGCCATTCCGAGTCCGGCGGACGAAGTTGGCCAGCCCCACCCCCCAAGGCTATAGCCCACACGTTTTTGTGGCCTTTTTCCGCTGGACGAAATTGGCGCCCCCGCCTTCGGGCGGTTATTTTGGGGCGCGGCTGTGCCCGGGGCCTATTTTTGGCACACGGAGGCCGCTCACAAAGTCTCGCGCCATTCCGAGTCCGGTGGATGAAGTAGGCCAGCCACACCACCCAAGGCTATAGCCCACCCGTTTTTGTGTCCTTTTTCCGCTGGACGAACTTGGCGCCCCGGCCTTCGGGCGGTTATTTTGTGGCGCGGCTGGGCCTGGGGCCTATTTTTGGCACACGGAGGCCGCTCGCAAAGTCTCGCTCCATTCCGAGTCCGCGGACGAAGTCGGCCAGCCCCACCCCCCAAGGCTAGAGCCCACCCGGTTTTGTGGCCTTTTTGCGCTGGGCCGTGTTGGCGCCCCGGCCTTCGGGGGGTTATTTTGGGGCGCGGCTGTGCCGGGGGCCTATTTTTGGCACACGGAGGCCGCTCACAATGTCTCGCGCCATTCCAAGTCCGGCGGACGAAGTTGGCCAGCCACATCACCCAAGGCTATAGCCCACCCGTTTTTGTGGCCTTTTTCCGCTGGACGAAATTGGCGCCCCCGCCTTCGGGCGGTTATTTTGGGGCGCGGCTGTGCCCGGGGCCTATTTTTGGCACACGGAGGCCGCTCACAAAGTCTCGCGCCATTCCGAGTCCGGCGGATGAAGTAGGCCAGCCACACCACCCAAGGCTATAGCCCACCCGTTTTTGTGGCCTTTTTCCGCTGGACGAACTTGGCGCCCCGGCCTTCGGGCGGTTATTTTGTGGCGCGGCTGGGCCTGGGGCCTATTTTTGGCACACGGAGGCCGCTCGCAAAGTCTCGCTCCATTCCGAGTCCGGCGGACGAAGTTGGCCAGCCACACCACCCAAGGCTATAGCCCACCCGTTTTTGTGGCCTTTTTCCGCTGGACGAACTTGGCGCCCCGGCCTTCGGGCAGTTATTTTTGGGCGCGGCTTTTCCCGGGGCCTATTTTTGGCACACAGTGGCGGCTCGCAAAGTCTCGCGCCATTCCGAGTCCGGCGGACAAAGTTGGCCAGCCACACCACCCAAGGCTATAGCCCACCCGTTTTTGTGGCCTTTTTCCGCTGGACGAACTTGGCGCCCCCGCCTTCGGGCGGTTATTTTGGGGCGCGCCTGTGCCCGTGGCCTATTTTTGGCACACGGAGGCCGCTCGCAAAGTCTCACGCCATTCCGAGTCCGGCGGACGAAGTTGGCCAGCCACACCACCAAAGGCTATAGCCCACCCGTTTTTGTGGCCTTTTTCCGCTGGACGAACTTGGCGCCCCGGCCTTCGGGCAGTTATTTTTGGGCGCGGCTTTTCCCGGGGCCTATTTTTGGCACACAGTGGCCGCTCGCAAAGTCTCGCGCCATTCCGAGTCCGGCGGACGAAGTTGGCCAGCCCCACCCCCCAAGGCTATAGCCCACCCGTTTTTGTGGCCTTTTTCCGCTGGACGAACTTGGCGCCCCGGCCTTCGGGCGATTATTTTGGGGCGCGGCTGGGTCCGCGGCCTATTTTTGGCGCACGGAGGCCGTTCGCAAAATCTCGGGCCCTTCCGAGTCCGGCGGACGAAGTTGGCCAGCCCCCACCCCAAGGCTATAGCCCACACGTTTTGTGGCCTTTTTCCGCTGGGACGAAATTGGCGCCCGCCTTCGGGCGGTTATTTTGGGGTGCGGCTGTGCCCGGGGCATATTTTTGGCACACGGAGGCCGCTCACAAAGTCTCGCGCCATTCCGAGTCCGGCGGACGAAGTTGGCCAGCCACACCACCAAAGGCTATAGCCCACCTGTTTTTGTGGCCTTTTTCCGCTGGACGAACTTGGCGCCCCGGCCTTCGGGCGATTATTTTTGGCGCGGCTTTTCCTGGGCCTATTTTTGGCACACAGTGGCCGCTCGCAAAGTCTCGCGCCATTCTGAGTCCGGGCGGACGAAGTTGGCCAGCCCCACCCCCAAGGCTATAGCCCACCCGTTTTGTGGCCTTTTTCCGCTGGGACGAACTTGGCGCCCGGCCTTCAGGCGATTATTTTTGGGCGCGGCTGGGTCCGCGGCCTATTTTTGGCGCACGGAGGCCGTTCGCAAAATCTCGGGCCCTTCCGAGTCCGGCGGACGAAGTTGGCCAGCCCCACCCCCCAAGGCTATAGCCCACACGATTTTGTGGCCTTTTTCCGCAGGACGAATTGGCGCCCCGCCTTCGGGCGGTTATTTTGGGGTGCGGCTGTGCCCGGGGCATATTTTTGGCACACGGAGGCCGCTCACAAAGTCTCGCGCCATTCCGAGTCCGGCGGATGAAGTTGGCCAGCCACACCACCCAAGGCTATAGCCCACCCGTTTTTGTGGCCTTTTTCCGCTGGACGAACTTGGCGCCCCGGCCTTCGGGCGGTTATTTTGTGGCGCGGCTGGGCCTGGGGCCTATTTTTGGTACACGGAGGCCGCTCGCAAAGTCTCGCTCCATTCCGAGTCCGGCGGACGAAGTTGGCCAGCCACACCACCCAAGGCTATAGCCCACCCGTTTTTGTCGCCTTTTTCCGCTGGACGAACTTGGCGCCCCGGCCTTCGGGCGGTTATTTTTGGGCGCGGCTGTGCCCGGGGCCTATTTTTTGCACACAGTGGCGGCACCCAAAGTCTCGCGCCATTCCGAGTCCGGCGGACGAAGTTGGCCAGCCACACCACCCAAGGCTATAGCCCACCCGTTTTTGTGGCCTTTTTCCGCTGGACGAACTTGGCGCCCCGGCCTTCGGGCGGTTATTTTGTGGCGCGGCTGGGCCTGGGGCCTATTTTTGGTACACGGAAGCCGCTCGCAAAGTCTCGCTCCATTCCGAGTCCGGCGGACGAAGTCGGCCAGCCCCACCCCCCAAGGCTATAGCCCACCCGTTTTTGTGGCCTTCTTCCGCTGGACGAACTTGGCGCCCCGGCCTTCGGGTGATTATTTTTGGGCGCGGCTGGGTCCGCGGCCTATTTTTTGCGCACGGAGGCCGTTCGCAAAGTCTCGGGCCATTCCGAGTCCGGCGGACGAAGTTGGCCAGCCCCACCCCCCAAGGCTATAGCCCACACGTTTTTGTGGCCTTTTTCCGCTGGACGAAATTGGCGCCCCCGCCTTCGGGCGGTTATTTTGGGGCGTGGCTGTGCCCGGGGCCTATGTTTGGCACACGTAGGCCGCTCACAAAGTCTCGCGCCATTCCGAGTCCGGCGGATGAAGTTGGCCAGCCACACCACCCAAGGCTATAGCCCACCCGTTTTTGTGGCCTTTTTCCGCTGGACGAACTTGGCGCCCCGGCCATCGGGTGGTTATTTTGTGTTGCGGCTGGGCCTGGGGCCTATTTTTGGCACACGGAAGCCGCTCGAAAAGTCTCGCTCCATTCCGAGTCCGGCGGACGAAGTCGGCCAGCCCCACCCCCCAAGGCTATAGCCCACCCGTTTTTGTGGCCTTTTTCCGCTGGACGAACTTGGCGCCCCGGCCTTCGGGCGATTATTTTTGGGCGCGGCTGGGTCCGCGGCCTATTTTTGGCGCACGGAGGCCGTTCGCAAAGTCTCGGGCCATTCCGAGTCCGCGGCGGACGGTTGGCCAGCCCCACCCCAAGGCTATAGCCCACACGTTTTGTGGCCTTTTTCCGCTGGACGAAATTGGCGCCCCGCCTTCGGGCGGTTATTTTGGGGCGCGGCTGTGCCCGGGGCCTATTTTCGGCACACGGAGGCCGCTCACAAAGTCTCGCGCCATTCCGAGTCCGGCGGATGAAGTAGGCCAGCCACACCACCCAAGGCTATAGCCCACCCGTTTTTGTGGCCTTTTTCCGCTGGACGAACTTGGCGCCCCGGCCTTCGGGCGGTTATTTTGTGGCGCGGCTGGGCCTGGGGCCTATTTTTGGCACACGGAGGCCGCTCACAAAGTCTCGCTCCATTCCGAGTCCGGCGGACGAAGTTGGCCAGCCACACCACCCAAGGCTATAGCCCACCCGTTTTTGTGGCCTTTTTCCGCTGGACGAAATTGGCGCCCCCGCCTTCGGGCGGTTATTTTGGGGCGCGGCTGTGCCTGGGGCCTATTTTTGGCACACGGAGGCCGCTCACAATGTCTCGCGCCATTCCAAGTCCGGCGGACGAAGTTGGCCAGCCACATCACCCAAGGCTATAGCCCACCCGTTTTTGTGGCCTTTTTCCGCTGGACGAAATTGGCGCCCCCGCCTTCGGGCGGTTATTTTGGGGCGCGGCTGTGCCCGGGGCCTATTTTTGGCACACGGAGGCCGCTCACAAAGTCTCGCGCCATTCCGAGTCCGGCGGATGAAGTAGGCCAGCCACACCACCCAAGGCTATAGCCCACCCGTTTTTGTGGCCTTTTTCCGCTTGACGAACTTGGCGCCCCGGCCTTCGGGCGGTTATTTTGTGGCGCGGCTGGGCCTGGGGCCTATTTCTGGCACACGGAGGCCGCTCGCAAAGTCTCGCTCCATTCCGAGTCCGGCGGACGAAGTTGGCCAGCCACACCACCCAAGGCTATAGCCCACCCGTTTTTGTGGCCTTTTTCCGCTGGACGAACTTGGCGCCCCGGTCTTCGGGCGGTTATTTTGTGGCGCGGCTGGGCCTGGGGCCTATTTTTGGTACACGGAAGCCGCTCGCAAAGTCTCGCTCCATTCCGAGTCCGGCGGACGAAGTCGGCCAGCCCCACCCCCCAAGGCTATAGCCCACCCGTTTTTGTGGCCTTCTTCCGCTGGACGAACTTGGCGCCCCGGCCTTCGGGGGATTATTTTTGGGCGCGGCTGCGTCCGCGGCCTATTTTTTGCGCACGGAGGCCGTTCGCAAAGTCTCGGGCCATTCCGAGTCCGGCGGACGAAGTTGGCCAGCCCCACCCCCCAAGGCTATAGCCCACACGTTTTTGTGGCCTTTTTCCGCTGGACGAAATTGGCGCCCCCGCCTTCGGGCGGTTATTTTGGGGCGTGGCTGTGCCCGGGGCCTATGTTTGGCACACGTAGGCCGCTCACAAAGTCTCGCGCCATTCCGAGTCCGGCGGATGAAGTTGGCCAGCCACACCACCCAAGGCTATAGCCCACCCGTTTTTGTGGCCTTTTTCCGCTGGACGAACTTGGCGCCCCGGCCATCGGGTGGTTATTTTGTGTTGCGGCTGGGCCTGGGGCCTATTTTTGGCACACGGAAGCCGCTCGAAAAGTCTCGCTCCATTCCGAGTCCGCGGACGAAGTCGCCAGGCCCACCCCCAAGGCTATAGCCCACCCGTTTTTGTGGCCTTTTTCCGCTGGACGAACTTGGCGCCCGGCCTTCGGGCGATTATTTTAGGCGCGGCTGGGTCCATGGCCTATTTTTTTGGCGCACGGAGGCCGTTCGCAAAGTCTCGGGCCATTCCGAGTCCGCGGACGAAGTTGGCCAGCCCCCCCCCAAGGCTATAGCCCACACGTTTTGTGGCCTTTTTCCGCTGGACGAAATTGGCGCCCCGCCTTCGGGCGGTTATTTTGGGCGCGGCTGTGCCGGGGCCTATTTTCGGCACACGGAGGCCGCTCACAAAGTCTCGCGCCATTCCGAGTCCGCGGATGAAGTAGGCCAGCCACACCACCCAAGGCTATAGCCCACCCGTTTTGTGGCCTTTTTCCGCTGGACGAACATGGCTCCCCGGCAATTGTGAGCTTATTTTGTGGCGCGTCTGGGCCTGTGGCCTATTTTTGGCACACGGAGGCCGCTCGCAATGTCTCGCTCCATTCCGAGTCCGGCGGACGAAGTTGGCCAGCCACACCACCCAAGGCTATAGCCCACCCGGTTTTGTGGCCTTTTTCCGCTGGACGAAATTGGCGCCCCCGCCTTCGGGCGGTTATGTTTGGGCGCGGCTGTGCCCGGGGCCTATTTTTGGCACACGGAGGCCGCTCACAATGTCTCGCGCCATTCCAAGTCCGGCGGACGAAGTTGGCCAGCCACAACACCCAAGGCTATAGCCCACCCGTTTTTGTGGCCTTTTTCCGCTGGACGAACTTGGCGCCCCGCCTTCTGGCGGTTACCGTGGGGCGCGGCCGTGCCATGGGCCTATTTTTGGCACACGGAGGCCGCTCACAAAGTCTCGCGCCATTCCGAGTCCGGCGGATGAAGTAGGCCAGCCACACCACCCAAGGCTATAGCCCACCCGTTTTTGTGGCCTTTTTCCGCTTGACGAACTTGGCGCCCCGGCCTTCGGGCGGTTATTTTGTGGCGCGGCTGGGCCTGGGGCCTATTTTTGGCACACGGAGGCCGCTCGCAAAGTCTCGCTCCATTCCGAGTCCGGCGGACGAAGTTGGCCAGCCACACCACCCAAGGCTATAGCCCACCCGTTTTTGTGGCCTTTTTCCGCTGGACGAACTTGGCGCCCCGGCCTTCGGGCAGTTATTTTTGGGCGCGGCTTTTCCCGGGGCCTATTTTTGGCACACAGTGGCGGCTCGCAAAGTCTCGCGCCATTCCGAGTCCGGCGGACGAAGTTGGCCAGCCACACCACCCAAGGCTATAGCCCACCCGTTTTTGTGGCTTTTTTCCGCTGGACGAACTTGGCGCCCCCGCCTTCGGGCGGTTATTTTGGGGCGCGCCTGTGCCCGTGGCCTATTTTTGGCACACGGAGGCCGCTCGCAAAGTCTCACGCCATTCCGAGTCCGGCGGACGAAGTTGGCCAGCCACACCACCAAAGGCTATAGCCCACCCGTTTTTGTGGCCTTTTTCCGCTGGACGAACTTGGCGCCCCGGCCTTCGGGCAGTTATTTTTGGGCGCGGCTTTTCCCGGGGCCTATTTTTGGCACACAGTGGCCGCTCGCAAAGTCTCGCGCCATTCCGAGTCCGGCGGACGAAGTTGGCCAGCCCCACCCCCCAAGGCTATAGCCCACCCGTTTTTGTTGTGTTTTTCCGCTGGACGAAATTGGCGGCCCCGCCTTCGGGCGGTTATTTTGGGGCGCGGCTGTGCCCGGGGCCTATTTTTGGCACACGGAGGCCGCTCGCAAAGTCTCGCGCCATTCCGAGTCCGGCGGACGAAGTTGGCCAGCCACACCACCCAAGGCTATAGCCCACCCGTTTTTGTGGCCTTTTTCCGCTGGACGAACTTGGCGCCCCGGCCTTTGGGTGGTTATTTTGTGGCGCGGCTGGGCCTGGGGCCTATTTTTGGCACACGGAGGCCGCTCGCAAAGTCTCGCTCCATTCCGAGTCCGGCGGACGAAGTTGGCCAGCCACACCACCCAAGGCTATAGCCCACCCGTTTTTGTGGCCTTTTTCCGCTGGACGAACTTGGCGCCCCGGCCTTTGGGTGGTTATTTTGTGGCGCGGCTGGGCCTGGGGCCTATTTTTGCCACACGGAGGCCGCTCGCAAAGTCTCGCTCCATTCCGAGTCCGGCGGACGAAGTTGGCCAGCCACACCACACAAGGCTATAGCCCACCCGTTTTTGTGGCCTTTTTCCGCTGGACGAATTTGGCGCCCCGGCCTTCGGGCGGTTATTTTTGGGTGCGGCTGTGCCCGGGGCCTATTTGGGGCACACAGTGGCGGTCGCAAAGTCTCGCGCCATTCCGAGTCCGGCGGACGAAGTTGGCCAGCCACACCACCCAAGGCTATAGCCCACCCGTTTTTGTGGCCTTTTTCCGCTGGACGAACTTGGCGCCCCGGCCTTCGGGCAGTTATTTTTGGGCACGGCTGTGCCCGGGGCCTATTTTTGGAACACGGAGGCCGCTCGCAAAGTCTCGCGCCATTCCGAGTCCGGCGGACGAAGTTGGCCAGCCCCACCCCCCAAGGCTATAGCCCACCCGTTTTTGTTGCGTTTTTCCGCTGGACGAAATTGGCGCCCCCGCCTTCGGGCGGTTATTTTGGGGCGCGGCTGTGCCCGGGGCCTATTTTAGGCACACGGAGGCCGCTCGCAAAGTCTCGCTCCATTCCGAGTCCGGCGGACGAAGTGGGCCAGCCCCACCCCCCAAGGCTATAGCCCACCCGTTTTTGTGGCCTTTTTCCGCTGGACGAAATTGGCGCCCCGGCGTTCGGGCAGTTATTTTTGGGCGCGGCTGTGCCCGGGGCCTATTTTTGGCACACGGTGGCGGCTCACAAAGTCTCGCGCCATTCCAAGTCCGGCGGACGAAGTTGGCCAGCCACATCACCCAAGGCTATAGCCCACCCGTTTTTGTGGCCTTTTTCCGCTGGACGAAATTGGCGCCCCCGCCTTCGGGCGGTTATTTTGGGGCGCGGCTGTGCCCGGGGCCTATTTTTGGCACACGGAGGCCGCTCACAATGTCTCGCGCCATTCCAAGTCCGGCGGACGAAGTTGGCCAGCCACATCACCCAAGGCTATAGCCCACCCGTTTTTGTGGCCTTTTTCCGCTGGACGAAATTGGCGCCCCCGCCTTCGGGCGGTTATTTTGGGGCGCGGCTGTGCCCGGGGCCTATTTTTGGCACACGGAGGCCGCTCACAATGTCTCGCGCCATTCCGAGTCCGGCGGACGAAGTTGGCCAGCCACATCACCCAAGGCTATAGCCCACCCGTTTTTGTGGCCTTTTTCCGCTGGACGAACTTGGCGCCCCGGCCTTCGGGCGGTTATTTTTGGGCACGGCTGTGCCCGGGGCCTATTTTTGGAACACGGAGGCCGCTCGCAAAGTCTCGCGCCATTCCGAGTCCGGCGGACGAAGTTGGCCATTCCCACCCCCCAAGGCTATAGCCCACCCGATTTTGTGGCCTTTTTCCGCTGGACGAAATTGGCGCCCCCGCCTTCGGGCGGTTATTTTGGGGCGCGGCTGTGCCCGGGGCCTATTTTAGGCACACGGAGGCCGCTCGCAAAGTCTCGCTCCATTCCGAGTCCGGCGGACGAAGTGGGCCAGCCCCACCCCCCAAGGCTATAGCCCACCCGTTTTTGTGGCCTTTTTCCGCTGGACGAAATTGGCGCCCCGGCGTTCGGGCAGTTATTTTTGGGCGCGGCTGTGCCCGGGGCCTATTTTTGGCACACGGTGGCGGCTCACAAAGTCTCGCGCCATTCCAAGTCCGGCGGACGAAGTTGGCCAGCCACATCACCCAAGGCTATAGCCCACCCGTTTTTGTGGCCTTTTTCCGCTGGACGAAATTGGCGCCCCCGCCTTCGGGCGGTTATTTTGGGGCGCGGCTGTGCCCGGGGCCTATTTTTGGCACACGGAGGCCGCTCACAATGTCTCGCGCCATTCCGAGTCCGGCGGACGAAGTTGGCCAGCCACATCACCCAAGGCTATAGCCCACCCGTTTTTGTGGCCTTTTTCCGCTGGACGAACTTGGCGCCCCGGCCTTCGGGCGGTTATTTTTGGGCACGGCTGTGCCCGGGGCCTATTTTTGGAACACGGAGGCCGCTCGCAAAGTCTCGCGCCATTCCGAGTCCGGCGGACGAAGTTGGCCATTCCCACCCCCCAAGGCTATAGCCCACCCGATTTTGTGGCCTTTTTCCGCTGGACGAAATTGGCGCCCCCGCCTTCGGGCGGTTATTTTGGGGCGCGGCTGTGCCCGGGGCCTATTTTAGGCACACGGAGGCCGCTCGCAAAGTCTCGCTCCATTCCGAGTCCGGCGGACGAAGTGGGCCAGCCCCACCCCCCAAGGCTATAGCCCACCCGTTTTTGTGGCCTTTTTCCGCTGGACGAAATTGGCGCCCCGGCGTTCGGGCAGTTATTTTTGGGCGCGGCTGTGCCCGGGGCCTATTTTTGGCACACGGTGGCGGCTCACAAAGTCTCGCGCCATTCCAAGTCCGGCGGACGAAGTTGGCCAGCCACATCACCCAAGGCTATAGCCCACCCGTTTTTGTGGCCTTTTTCCGCTGGACGAAATTGGCGCCCCCGCCTTCGGGCGGTTATTTTGGGGCGCGGCTGTGCCTGGGCCTATTTTTGGCACACGGAGGCCGCGCCACAATGTCTCGCGCCATTCCAAGTCCGGCGGACGAAGTTGGCCAGCCACATCACCCAAGGCTATAGCCCACCCGTTTTTGTGGCCTTTTTCCGCTGGACGAAATTGGCGCCCCCGCCTTCGGGCGGTTATTTTGGGGCGCGGCTGTGCCCGGGGCCTATTTTTGGCACACGGAGGCCGCTCACAATGTCTCGCGCCATTCCGAGTCCGGCGGACGAAGTTGGCCAGCCACATCACCCAAGGCTATAGCCCACCCGTTTTTGTGGCCTTTTTCCGCTGGACGAACTTGGCGCCCCGGCCTTCGGGCGGTTATTTTTGGGCACGGCTGTGCCCGGGGCCTATTTTTGGAACACGGAGGCCGCTCGCAAAGTCTCGCGCCATTCCGAGTCCGGCGGACGAAGTTGGCCAGCCCCACCCCCCAAGGCTATAGCCCACCCGTTTTTGTTGCGTTTTTCCGCTGGACGAAATTGGCGCCCCGGCCTTCGGGTGGTTATTTTTGGGCGAGGCTGTGCCCGGGGCCTATTTTTGGAACACGGAGGCCGCTCGCAAAGTCTCACGCCATTCCGAGTCCGGCGGACGATGTTGTCCTGCCCCACCCCCCAAGGCTATAGCCCACCCGTTTTTGTGGCCTTTTTCCGCTGGACGAACTTGGCGCCCCGGCCTTCGGGCGTTTATTTTTGGGCGCGGCTGTGCCCGGGTCCTATTTTTGGCACACGGAGGCCGCTCGCAAAGTCTCGCGCCATTCCGAAGCCGGCGGACGAAGTTGGTCAGCCCCACCCCCCAAGGCTGTAGCCCACCCGTTTTTGTGGCCATATTCCGCTGGACGAACTTGGCGCCCCGGTCTTCAGTCGGTTATTTTTGGGCGCGGCTGTGCCCGCGGACTATTTTTGGCACACGGAGGCCCCTCGCAAAGTCTCGCGCCATTCCGAGTGCGGCGGACGAAGTGGGCCAGCGCCACCCCCCAAGGCTATAGCCCACCCGTTTTTGTGGCCTTTTTCCGCTGGACGAACTTGGCGCCCCGACCTTCGGGCGGTTATTTTTGGGCGTGGCTGTGCCCGCGGCCTATGTTTGGCACACAGAGGCCCCTTGCAAAGTCTCGCGCCATTCCGAGTCTGGCGGACGAAGTAGGCCAGCCCCACCCCCCAAGGCTATAGCCCACCCGTTTTTGTGGCCTTTTTCCGCTGGACGAACTTGCCGCCCCGGCCTTCGGGCGGTTATTTTTTGGCGCAGCTGTGCCCGGGGCCTATTTTTGGAACACGGAGGCCGCTCGCAAAGTCTCGCGCCATTCCGAGTCCGGCGGACGATGTTGTCCTGCCCCACCCCCCAAGGCTATAGCCCACCCGTTTTTGTGGCCTTTTTCCGCTGGACGAACTTGGCGCCCCGACCTTCGGGCGGTTATTTTTGGGTGTGGCTGTGCCCGCGGCCTATGTTTGGCACACAGAGGCCCCTTGCAAAGTCTCGCGCCATTCCGAGTCTGGCGGACGAAGTAGGCCAGCCCCACCCCCCAAGGCTATAGCCCACCCGTTTTTGTGGCCTTTTTCCGCTGGACGAACTTGCCGCCCCGGCCTTCGGGCGGTTATTTTTTGGCGCAGCTGTGCCCGGGGCCTATTTTTGGAACACGGAGGCCGCTCGCAAAGTCTCGCGCCATTCCGAGTCCGGCGGACGATGTTGTCCTGCCCCACCCCCCAAGGCTATAGCCCACCCGTTTTTGTGGCCTTTTTCCGCTGGACGAACTTGGCGCCCCGGCCTTCGGGCGTTTATTTTTGGGCGCGGCTGTGGCCGGGGCCTATTTTTGGCACACGGAGGCCGCTCGCAAAGTCTCGCGCCATTCCGAAGCCGGCGGACGAAGTTGGTCAGCCCCACCCCCCAAGGCTATAGCCCCCCCGTTTTTGTGGCCTTTTTCCGCTGGACGAACTTGGCGCCCCGGCCTTCGGGCGGTTATTTTTGGGCGCGGCTGTGTCCGGGGCCTATTTTTGGTACACGGAGGCCGCTCACAGAGTCTCCCGCCATTCCGAGTCCGGCGGACGAAGTCGGCCAGCCCCACCCCGCAAGGCTATAGCCCACCCATTTTTGTGGCCTTTTTCCGCTGGAAGAAATTGGCGCCCCGGCCTTCGGGCGGTTATTTTTGGGCGAGGCTCTGTCCGGGGCCTATTTTTGGCACACGGAGGCTGCTCGCAAAGTCTCGCGCCATTCCGAGTCCGGCGGACGAAGTTGGCCAGTCCCACCCCCCAAGGCTAGAACCCACCCGTTTTTGTGGCCGTTTTCCGCTGGACGAACTTGGCGCCCCGGCCTTCGGGTGGTTATTTTTGGGCGCGGCTATGCCCGGGGCCTATTTTTGGCACACGCAGTGCGCTCGTAAAGTCTCACGCCATTCCGAGTCTGGCGGACGAAGTGGGGCAGCCCAACTCCCCAAGGTTATAGCCCACCCGTTTTTGTGGCCTTTTTCCGCTGGACGAATTTGGCGCCCCGGCCTTCAGGTGGTTATTTTTGAGCGCGGCTGCGCCCGGGGCCTATTTTTGGCACACGGAGGCCGCTCGCAAAGTCTCGCGCCATTCCGAGTCCGGCGGACGAAGTTGGCCAGCCCCCCCCCAAAGCTATAGCCCACCCGTTTTTGTGGCCTTTTTCCGCTGGACGAATTGGGCACCCCGGCCTTCGGGCGGTTATTTTTGGGCGCGGCTGTGACCGGGGCCTATTTTTGGCTCACGGAGGCCGCTCGCAAAGTCTCGCGCCATTCCGAGTCCGGCGGACGAAGTTGGCCAGCCCCAACCCCCTAGGCTATAGCCCACCCGTTTTTGTGGCCTTTTTCCGCTGGATGAAATTGGCGCGCCGGTCTTCGGGCGGATATTTTTGGGTGAGGCTGTGACCGGGGCCTATTTTTGGCACACGGAGTCCGCTCGCAAAGTCTCGCGCCATTCCGAGTCCGGCGGACGAAGTCGGCCAGCCCCACCCCCCAAGGCAATAGCCCACCCGTTTTTGTGGCCTTTTTCCGCTGGACGAACTTGCCGCCCCGGCCTTCGGGCTGTTATTTTTGAGCGGGCCTGTGCCCGGGGCCTATTTTTGGCACACGGAGGCTTTTCGCAAAGTCTCGCGCCATTCCGAGTCCGGCGGACGAAGTTGGCCAGCCCCACCCCCCAAGGCTATAGCCCACCCGTTTTTGTGGCCTTTTTCCGCTGGACGAAATTGGCGCCCCGGTCTTCGGGTGGTTATTTTTGGGCGAGGCTGTGCCCGGGGCCTATTTTTGGCATACAGAGTCCGCTCGCAAAGTCTCGCGCCATTCCGAGTCCGGCGGACGAAGTTGGCCAGCCCCACCCCCCAAGGCTATAGCCCACCCGTTTTTGTGGCCTTTTTCCGCTGGACGAACATGGCGCCCCGGCCTTCGGGCGGTTATTTTTGAGCGCGGCTGTGCCCGGGGCCTATTTTTGGCACACGGAGGCCGTTCGCAAAGTCTCGCACCATTCCGAGTCCGGCGGACGAAGTGGGCCAGCCCCACCCCCCAAGGCTATAGCCCACCCGTTTTTGTGGCTTTTTTCCGCTGGACGAAATTGGCGCCCCGGCCTTCGAGCGATTATTTTTGGGCGCGGCTGTGCCCGCTGCCTAGCCTTGGCACACGGAGGCCGCTCGCAAAGTCTCGCGCCATACCGAGTCCGGCGGACGAAGTTGGCCAGCCCCACCCACCAAGGCTATAGCCCACCCGTTTTTGTGGCCTTTTTCCGCTGGACGAACTTGGCGCCCCGGCCTTTGGGCGGTTATTTTTGGGCGCGGCTGTGCCCGCGGCCTATTTTTGGCACACGGAGAATGCTCGCAAAGTCTCGCACCATTCCGAGTCCGGCGGACGAAGTTGGCCTGCCCCACCCCCCAAGGCTATAGCCCACCCGTTTTTGTGGCCTTTTTCCGCTGGACGAACTTGGCGCCCCGGCCTTCGGGCGGTTATCTTTGGCCGCGGCTGTGCCCGGGGCCTATTTTTGGCACACGTAGGCCGCTCGTAAAGTCTCGAGCCATTCCGAGTCCGGCGGACGAAGTTGGCCAGCCCCACCCCCCAAGGCTATAGCCCACCCGTTTTTGTGGCCTTTTTCCGCTGGACGAACTTGGCGCCCCGGCCTTCGGGCGGTTATCTTTGGCCGCGGCTGTGCCCGGGGCCTATTTTTGGCACACGTAGGCCGCTTGTAAAGTCTCGAGCCATTCCGAGTCCGGCGGACGAAGTTGGCCAGCCCCACCCCCCAAGGCTATAGCCCACCCGTTTTTGTGGCCTTTTTCCGCTGGACGAACTTGGCGCCACGGCCTTCGGGCGGTTATTTTTGGGCGCGGCTGTGCCCGGGGCCTATTTTTGGCACACAAAGGCCGCTCGTAAAGTCTCGTACCATTCCGAGTCCGGTGGACGAAGTCGGCCAGCCCCACCCCCCAAGGCTATAGCCCACCCGTTTTTGTGGCCTTTTTCCGCTGGACGAACTTGGCGCCCCGGCCTTTGGGCGGTTATTTTTGGGAGCGGCTTTGTCCGGTGCCTATTTTTGGCACTCGGCGGCCGCTCGCAAAGTCTCGCACCATTCCGAGTCCGGCGGATGAAGATGGCCAGCCCCACCCCCCAAGTCTATAGCCCAACCGTTTTTGTGGCCTTTTTCCGCTGGACGAACTTGGCGCCACGGCCTTCGGTCGGTTATTTTTGGGCGCGGCTGTGTCCGGGGCCTATTTTTGGCACACGGAGAACGCTCGCAAAGTCTCGCGCCATTCCGAGTCCGGCGGACGAAGTTGGCCTGCCCCACCCCCCAAGGCTATAGCCCACCCGTTTTTGTGGCCTTTTTCCGCTGGACGAACTTGGCGGCCCGGCCTTCGGGTGGTTATTTTTGGGAGCGGCTGTGCCCGGGGCCTACTTTTAGCACACGGAGGCCGCTCGCAAAGTCTCGAGCCAATCCGATTCCAGCGGACGAAGTTGGCCAGCCCCACCCCCGAAGGCTATAGCCCACCCGTTTTTGTGGCCTTTTTCCGCTGGACGAACTTGGCGCCCCGGCCTTCCGGCGGTTATCTTTGGCCGCGGCTGTGCCCGGGGCCGATTTTTGGCACACGTAGGCCGCTCGTAAAGTCTCGAACCATTCCGAGTCCGGCGGACGAAGTTGGCCAGCCCCACCCCCCAAGGCTATAGCCCACCCTATTTTGTGGCCTTTTTCCGCTGGACGAACTTGGCGCCACGGCCTTCGGGCGGTTATTTTTGGGCGCGGCGGTGCGCGGGGCCTATTTTTGGCACACAAAGGCCGCTCGCAAAGTCTCGTACCATTCCGAGTCCGGTGGACGAAGTCGGCCAGCCCCACCCCCCAAGGCTATAGCCCACCCGTTTTTGTGGCCTTTTTCCGCTGGACGAACTTGGCGCCCCGGCCTTTGGGCGGTTATTTTTGGGAGCGGCTTTGTCCGGTACCTATTTTTGGCACTCGGCGGCCGCTCGCAAAGTCTCGCACCATTCCGAGTCCGGCGGATGAAGATGGCCAGCCCCACCCCCCAAGTCTATAGCCCAACCGTTTTTGTGGCCTTTTTCCGCTGGACGAACTTGGCGCCACGGCCTTCGGTCGGTTATTTTTGGGCGCGGCTGTGTCCGGGGCCTATTTTTGGCACACGGAGAACGCTCGCAAAGTCTCGCGCCATTCCGAGTCCGGCGGACGAAGTTGGCCTGCCCCACCCCCCAAGGCTATAGCCCACCCGTTTTTGTGGTCTTTTTCCGCTGGACGAACTTGGCGGCCCGGCCTTCGGGTGGTTATTTTTGGGAGCGGCTGTGCCCGGGGCCTACTTTTAGCACATGGAGGCCGCTCGCAAAGTCTCGCGCCATTCCGAGTCCGGCGGACGAAGTTGGCCAGCCCCACCCCCCAAGGCTATAGCCCACCCGTTTTTGTGGCCTTTTTCCGCTGGACAAACTTGGCGCCCCGGCCTTCGGGCGGTTAATTTTGGGCGCGGCTGTGCCCGGGTCCTATTTTTGGTACACGGAAGCCGCTCGCAAAGTCTCGCGCCATTCCGAGTCCGGCGGATGAAGTTGGCCATCCCCACCCCCCAAGGCTATAGCCCACCCGTTTTTGTGGCCTTTTTCCGCTGGACGAACTTGGCGCACCGGCCTTTGTTCGGATATTTTTGGGCGCGGCTGTGCCCGGGGCCTATTTTTGGCACACGGTGGCCGCTCGCAAAGTCTCGCGCCATTCCGAGTCCGGCGGATGAAGTTGGCCATCCCCACCCCCCAAGGCTATGGCCCACCCGTTTTTGTGGCCTTTTTCCGCTGGACGAACTTGGCGCCCCGGCCTTCGGGCGGTTATTTTTGGCCGCGGCTGTGCCCGGGGCCTATTTTTGGCACAAGGAGACCGCTCGCAATGTCTCACACCATTCCGAGTCCGGCGGACGAAGTTGGCCAACCCCACCCCCCAAGGGTATAGCCCACCCGTTTTTGTGGCCTTTTTCTGCTGGACGAACTTGGCGCCCCGGCCTTCGGGCGGTTATTTTTGGCTACGGCTGTGCCCGGGGCCTATTTTTGGCACACGGAGGCCACTCGCAAAGTCTCGCGCCATTCTGAGTCCGGCGGATGAAGTTGGCCAGCCCCACCCCCCAAGGCTATAGCCCACCCGTTTTTGTGGCCTTTTTCCGCTGGACGAACTTGGCGCCCCGGCCTTCGGGCGGTTATTTTTGGGCACGGCTGTGCCCGGGGCCAATTTTTGGCACACGGAGGCCGCTCGCAAAGTCTCGCACAATTCCGAGTCCGGCGGATGAAGTTGGCCAACCCCACCCCCCAAGGCTATAGCCCACCCGTTTTTTGTGGCCTTTTTCCGCTGGACGAACTTGGCGCCCCGGCCTTCGGGCAGTTATTTTTGGGCGCGGCTGTGCCCGGGGCCAATTTTTGGCAAACGGAGGCCGCTCGCAAAGTCTCGCGCAATTCCGAGTCCGGCGGACGAAGTTGGCCAGCCCCACCCCACAAGGCTATAGCCCACCCGTTATTGTGGACTTTTTCCGCTGGACGAACTTGGCGCCCCGGCCTTCCGGCGGTTATTTTTGGGCGCGTCTATGCCCGGGGCCAATTTTTGGCACACGGAGGCCGCTTGCAAAGTCTCGCGCCAGTCCGAGTCTGGGGGACGAAGATGGCCAGCCCCACCCCCCAAGGCTATAGCCCACCCGTTTTTGCGGCCTTTTTCCGCTGGACGAACTTGGCGCCCCGGCCTTAGGGCAGTTATTTTTGGCTGCGGCTGTGCCCAGGTCCTATTTTTGGCACAGGGAGCCCGCTCGCGAAGTCTCGCGCCATTCCGAGTCCGGCGGACGAATTTGGCCAGCCCCACCCCCCAAGCCTATAGCCCACCCGTTTTTGTGGCCTTTTTCCGCTGGACGAAATTGGCGCCCCGGCCTTCGGGCGGTTATTTTTGGCCGCGGTTGTGCCCGGGGCCTATTTTTGGCACAAGGAGACCGCTCGCAATGTCTCACACCATTCCGAGTCCGGCGGACGAAGTTGGCCAACCCCACCCCCCAAGGGTATAGCCCATCCGTTTTTGTGGCCTTTTTCTGCTGGACGAACTTCGCGCCCGGGCCTTCGGGTGGTTATTTTTGGGCGCGGCTGTGCCCGGGGCCTATTTTTGGCACACGGAGGCCACTCGCAAAGTTTGGCGCCATTCCGAGTCCGGCGGACGAAGTTGGCCAACCCCACCCCCCAAGGGTATAGCCCACCCGTTTTTGTGGCCTTTTTCCGCAGGACGAATTTGGCGCCCCGGCCTTCGGGCGGTTATTTTTGGGTGCGGCTGTGCCCGGGGTCTATTTTTGGCACACGGAGGCCGCTCGCAAAGTCTCGCGCCATTCCGAGTCCGGCGGACGAAGATGGCCAGCCCCACCCCCCAAGGCTATAACCCACCCGTTATTGTGGCCTTTTTCCGATGGACGAACTTGGCGCCCCGGCCTTCGGGCGGTTATTTTTGGGCGCGTCTATGCCCGGGGCCAATTTTTGGCACACGGAGGCTGCTCGCAAAGTCTCGCGCCAGTCCGAGTCTGGCGGACGAAGATGGCCAACCCCACCCCCCAAGGCTATAGCCCACCCGTTTTTGTGGCCTTTTTCCGCTGGACGAACTTGGCGCCCCGGCCTTAGGGCAGTTATTTTTGTCTACGGCTGTGCCCGGGGCCTATTTTTGGCACACGGAGGCCGCTCGCAAAGTCTCGCGCCATTCCGAGTCCGGCGGACGAATTTGGCCAGCCCCACCCCCCAAGGCTATAGCCCACCCGTTGTTGTGGCCTTTTTCCGCTGGACGAACTTGGCGCCCGGGCCTTCGAGCGGTTATTTTTGGGCGCGGCTGTGCCCGGGGCCTATTTTTGGCACACGGAGGCCGCTCGCAAAGTCTCGCGCCATTCCGAGTCCGGCGGACGAAGATGGCCAGCCCCACCCCCCAAGGGTATAGCCCACCCGTTTTTGTGGCCTTTTTCTGCTGGACGAACTTGGCGCCCCGGCCTTCGGGCGGTTATTTATGGGCGCGGCTGTGTCCGGGGCCTATTTTTGGCACGCAGATGCCGCTCACAAAGTCTCGCGCTATTCCAAGTCCGGCGGACGAAGTTTGCCAGCCCCACCCCCTAAGGCTATAGCCCGCCCGTTTTTGTGGCCTTTTTCCGCTGGACGAACTTGGCGCCCCGGCCTTCGGGCGGTTATTTTTGGGCGCGGCTGTCCCCGGGGCCTATTTTTGGCACACGGAGGCCGCTCGCAAAGTCTTACGCAATTCCGAGTCCGGCGGACGAAGTTGGCCAGCCCCACCCCACAAGGCTATAGCCCACCCGTTATTGTGGCCTTTTTCTATTGGACGAACTTGGCGCCCCAGCCTTCCGGCGGTTATTTTTGGGCGCGTCTATGCCCGGGGCCAATTTTTGGCACACGGAGGCCGCTCGCAAAGTCTCGCGCCAGTCCGAGTCTGGGGGACGAAGATGGCCAGCCCCACCCCCCAAGGCTATAGCCCACCCGTTTTTGTGGCCTTTTTCCGCTGGACGAACTTTGCGCCCCGGGCTTCGGGCGGTTATTTTCGGGTACGGCTTTGCCCGGGGCCTATTTTTGGCACACGGAGGTACCTCGCAAAGTCTCGTACCATTCCGAGTCCGGGGGACGAAGTTTGCCAGCCCCACCCCCCAAGGCTATAGCCCACCCGTTTTTGTGGCCTTTTTCGGCTGGACGAACTTCCCGCCCCGGCCTTCGGGTGGGTATTTTTGGGTGTGGTTGTGCCCGCGGCCTATTTTTGGCACACGGAGGCGCCTCACAAAGTCTTGCACCATTCCGACTCCGGCGGACGAAATTGCCCAGTCCCACCCCCCAAGGTTATAGCCCACACGTTTTTTCAGGCCTTTTTCCGCTGGACGAACTTGGCGCCCCGGCCTTCGGGCGGTTATTTTTGGGCACGTCTGTGCCCGCGGCCTATTTTTGGCAT
The DNA here is from genome assembly GCA_030444885.1 of Citrus sp. QX-2021. NCBI lineage: Eukaryota > Viridiplantae > Streptophyta > Magnoliopsida > Sapindales > Rutaceae > Citrus > Citrus sp. QX-2021. The sequence continues at coordinate 139,951 of JAUJEF010000042.1, read as the reverse complement.
GCGGAGGTGCCTCGCAAAGTCTCGTGCCATTCGGAGTCCGGCGGACGAAGTTGGCCAGCCCCACCCCCCAAGGCTATAGCCCACCCGTTTTTGTGGCCTTTTTCCGTTGGACGAACTTGGCGACCCGGCCTTCGGGCTGTTATTTTTGGGTGCGGCTGTGCCCGTGGCCTATTTTTGGCACACGGAGGCCCCTCGCAAAGTCTCGCGCCTTTCCGAGTCCGGCGGACGAAGTTGGCCAGCCCCACCCCCCAAGGCTATAGCCCACCCGTTTTTGTGGCCTTTTTCCGCTGGACGAACTTGGCGCCCCAGCCTTCGGGCGCGTATTTTTGAGCGCGGCTGTGTTCTCAGCCTATTTTTGGCACACGGAGGTGCCTCGAAAAGTCTCGCGCCATTCCGAGTCCGGCGTACGAAGTTGGCCAGCCCCACCCCCCAAGGATATAGCCCACCCGTTTTTGTGGCCTTTTTCCGCTGGACGAACTTGGCGCCCCGGCCTTCGGGCGGGTATTTTTGAGCGCGGCTGTGCCCGTGGGCTATTTTTGGCACACGGAGGCACCTCACAAAGTCTCGCGGCATTCCTAGTCCGGCGGACGAAGTTGGCCAGCCCCACCCCCCAAGGCTTCAGCCCACCCGTTTTTGTGGCCTTTTTCCGCTGGACGAACTTGGCGGCCCGGCCTTCGGGCGGGTATTTTTGGGCGCGGCTGTGTTCTCAGCCTATTTTTGGCACACGGAGGTGCCTCGCAAAGTCTCGCGCCATTCCGAGTTCGGCGGACGAAGTTCTCCAGCCCCACCCCCCAAGGCTATAGCCCACCCGTTTTTGTGGCCTTTTTCCGCTGGACGAACTTGGCGCCCCGGCCTTCGGGCTGTATTTTTGGGCGCGGCTGTGCGTTCGGCCTATTTTTGGCACACGGAGGTGCCTCGCAAAGTCTCGCGCCATTTCTAGGCCGGCGGACGAAGTTGGCCAGCCCCCATCCCCCAAGGCTATAGCCCACCCGTTTTTGTGCCCTTTTTCCGCTGGACGAACTTGGCGCCCCGGCCTTCGGGCGTGTATTTTTGGGCGCGGCTGTTCACGCGTCCTATGTTTGGCACACGGAGGTGCCTCGCAAAGTCTCGCGCCATTCCGAGTCCGGCGGACGAAGTTGGCCTGCCCCACCCCCCAAGGCTATAGCCGACCCATTTTTGTGGCCTTTTTCCGCTGGACGAACTTGGCGCCCCGGCCTTCGGGCGGTTATTTTTGGGCACGGCTGTGCCCGTGGCCTATTTTTGGCATACGGTGGTGCCTCGCAAAGTCTCGCGCCATTCCGAGTCCGGCGGACGAAGTCGGCCAGCCCCACCCCCCAAGGCTATAGCCCACCCGTTTTTGTGGCCTTTTTCCGTTGGAGGAACTTGGCGCCCCGGCCTTCGGGCGGGTATTTTTGGGCGTGACTGTACCGCGGCCTATTTTTGGCACGCTGGAGGTGCCTCGCAAAGTCTCGCGCCATTCCTAGTCCGGCGGACGGTTGGCCAGCCCCACCCCCAAGGCTATAGCCCACCCGGTTTTGTGGCCTTTTTCCACTGGACGAACATGGCGCCCTGGCCTTCGGGCGGGTATTTTTGGGCGCGGCTGTGCCCTCGGCCTATTTTTGGCACACGGAGGTGCCTCGCAAAGTCTTGCGCCATTCCGAGTCCGGCGGACGAAGTCGGCCAGCCCCACCGCCCAAGGCTATAGCCCACCCGATTTTGTGGCTTTTGTCCGCTGGACAAACTTGGGGCCCCGGCCTTCGGGCTGTATTTTTGGGCGCGGCTGTGGCCGCTGGCTATTTTTGGTACACGGAGGTGGCTCACAAAGTCTCGCGCCTTTTCGAGTCCGGCGGACGAAGTGGGCCAGCCCCACCCCCCAAGGATATAGCCCACCCGTTTTTGTGGCCTTTTTCCGCTGGACGAACTTGGAGCCCCGGCCTTTGGTAGAGTATTTTTGGGTGCGGCTGTGCCCTCGGCCTATTTTTGGCACACGGAGGGCCCTCGCAAAGTCTCGCTCCATTCCGAGTCTGGCGGAAGAAGTTGTCCAGCCCCACCCCCCAAGGATATAGCCCACCCGTTTTTGTGGCCTTTTTCCGCTGGACGAACTTGGCGCCCCGGCCTTCGGGCGGGTATTTTTGAGCGCGGCTGTGCCCGCGGGCTATTTTTGGCACACGGAGGCACCTCACAAAGTCTCGCGGCATTCCTAGTCCGGCGGAAGTTGTCCAGCCCCACCCCCCAAGGATACAGCCCACCCGTTTTTGTGGCCTTTTTCCGCTGGACGAACTTGGCGGCCCGGCCTTCGGGCGGGTATTTTTGGGCGCGGCTGTGCCCGCGGCCTATTTTTGGCACACGGAGGCGCCTCGCAAAGTCTCGCGCCATTCCGAGTTCGGCGGACGAAGTTCTCCAGCCCCACCCCCCAAGGCTATAGCCCACCCGTTTTTGTGGCCTTTTTCCGCTGGACGAACTTGGCGCCCCGGCCTTCGGGCTGTATTTTTGGGCGCGGCTGTGCGTTCGGCCTATTTTTGGCACACGGAGGTGCCTCGCAAAGTCTCGCGCCATTTCTAGTCCGGCGGACGAAGTTGGCCTGCCCCACCCCCCAAGGCTATAGCCGACCCATTTTTGTGGCCTTTTTCCGCTGGACGAACTTGGCGCCCCGGCCTTCGGGCGTGTATTTTTGGGCGCGGCTGTTCACGCGTCCTATGTTTGGCACACGGAGGTGCCTCGCAAAGTCTCGCGCCATTCCGAGTCCGGCGGACGAAGTTGGCCTGCCCCACCCCCCAAGGCTATAGCCGACCCATTTTTGTGGCCTTTTTCCGCTGGACGAACTTGGCGCCCCGGCCTTCGGGCGGTTATTTTTGGGCACGGCTGTGCCCGTGGCCTATTTTTGGCATACGGTGGTGCCTCGCAAAGTCTCGCGCCATTCCGAGTCCGGCGGACGAAGTCGGCCAGCCCCACCCCCCAAGGCTATAGCCCACCCGTTTTTGTGGCCTTTTTCCGTTGGAGGAACTTGGCGCCCCGGCCTTCGGGCGGGTATTTTTGGGCGTGACTGTACCCGCGGCCTATTTTTGGCACGCGGAGGTGCCTCGCAAAGTCTCGCGCCATTCCTAGTCCGGCGGACGAAGTTGGCCAGCCCCACCCCCCAAGGCTATAGCCCACCCGTTTTTGTGGCCTTTTTCCACTGGACGAACTTGGCGCCCTGGCCTTCGGGCGGGTATTTTTGGGCGCGGCTGTGCCCTCGGCCTATTTTTGGCACACGGAGGTGCCTCGCAAAGTCTTGCGCCATTCCGAGTCCGGCGGACGAAGTCAGCCAGCCCCACCGCCCAAGGCTATAGCCCACCCGTTTTTGTGGCTTTTGTCCGCTGGACGAACTTGGGGCCCCGGCCTTCGGTCTGTATTTTTGGGCGCGGCTGTGGCCGCTGGCTATTTTTGGCACACGGAGGTGGCTCACAAAGTCTCGCGCCTTTTCGAGTCCGGCGGACGAAGTTGGCCAGCCCCACCCCCCAAGGATATAGCCCACCCGTTTTTGTGGCCTTTTTCCGCTGGACGAACTTGGAGCCCCGGTCTTTGGTAGAGTATTTTTGGGTGCGGCTGTGCCCACGGCCTATTTTTGGCACACGGATGCACCTCGCAAAGTCTCGCGCCATTCCGACTCCGGCGGACGAAGTTGGCCAGCCCCACCCCCCAAGGCTATAGCCCACCCGTTTTTGTTGCCTTTTTCCGCTGGACGAACTTGGCGCTCCGGCCTTCGGGTGGGTATTTTTGGGCGCGGCTGTGCCCTCGGCCTATGTTTGGCACACGGAGGTGCCTCGCAAAGTCTCGTGCCATTCCGAGTCCGGCGGACAAAGTTGGCCAGCCCCACCCCCCAAGGCTATAGCCCCCCCGTTTTTGTGGCCTTTTTCCGCTGGACGAACTTGGCGCCCCGGCCTTCGGGCTGTATTTTTGGGAACGGCTGTGGCCGCGGCCTATTTTTGGCACACGGAGGCACCTCGCAAAGTCTCGCGCCATTCCGAGACCGGCGGACGAAGTCGTCCAGCCCCACCCCCCAAGGCTATAGCCCACCCATTTTTGTGGCCTTTTTCCGCTGGACGAACTTGGCGCCCCGGCCTTCGGGAGAGTATTTTTGGGCGCGGCTGTGCCCACGGCCTATTTTTGGCACACGGAGGCGCCTCGCAAAGTCTCGTGCCATTCCGAGTCCGGCGGACGAAGTTGGCCAGCCGCACCCCCCAAGGCTATAGCCCACACGTTTTTGTGGCCTTTTTCCGCTGGACGAACTTGGCGCCCCCGCCTTCGGGCAGTTATTTTTGGGCGTGGCTGTGCCCGCGGCCTATTTTTAGCATGCGGAGGGGCCTCGCAAAGTCCCGCGCCATTCCGAGGCGGGCGGGAAGGCGGGCCAGCCCCACCCCCCAAGTCTATAGCCCACCCGTTTTTGTGGCCTTTTTCCGCTGGACAAACTTGACGCCCCGGCCTTCGGGCGGGTATTTTGGGCGCGGCTGTGCCCGCGGCCTATTTTTGGCACACGGAGGCCGCTCGCAAAGTCTCGCGCCATTCCGAGTTCGACGGACGAAGTCGACCAGCCCCACCCCCCAAGGCTATAGCCCACCCGTTTTTGTGGCCTTTTTCCGCTGGACGAATTGGGCACCCCGGCCTTCGGGCGGTTATTTTTGGGCGCGGCTGTGACCGGGGCCTATTTTTGGCTCACGGAGGCCGCTCGCAAAGTCTCGCGCCATTCCGAGTCCGGCGGACGAAGTCGACCAGCCCCACCCCCCAAGGCTATAGCCCACCCGTTTTTGTGGCCTTTTTCCGCTGGACGAACTTGCGCCCCGGCCTTCGGAGGGTTATTTTTGGGTACGACTGTGCCCGGGACCTATTTTTGGCACACGGAGGCCGTTTGCAAAGTCTCGCGCCATTCCGAAGCCGGCGGACAAAGTTGGCCAGCCCCACCCCCCAAGGCTATAGCCCACCCGTTTTTGTGGCCTTTTTCCGCTGGACGAACTTGGCGCCCCGGCCTTCGGGAGGTTATTTTTTGGCGCGGCTGTGCCCGGGGCCTATTTTTGGCACACGGAAGCCGCTCGCAAAGTCTCACGCCATTCCGAGTCCAGCGGACGAATTTGGCCAGCCCCACCCCCCAAGGCTATAGCCCACCCGTTTTTGTGGCCTTTTTCCGCTGGACGAACTTGGCGCCCCGGCCTTCGGGAGGTTATTTTTGGGCGCGGCTGTGCCCGGGGCCTATTTTTGGCACACGGAAGCCGCTCGCAAAGTCTCACGCCATTCCGAGTCCAGCGGACGAAGTTGGCCAGCCCCACCCCCCAAGGCTATAGCCCACCCGTTTTTGTGGCCTTTTTCCGCTGGACGAACTTGGCGCACCGGCCTTCGGGCGGTTATTTTTGGGCGCTGCTGTGCCCGGGGCCTAATTTTGGCACACGGAGGCCGCTTGCCAAGTCTCGCGCCATTCCGAAGCCGGCGGACAAAGTTGGCCAGCCCCACCCCCCAAGGCTATAGCCCACCCGTTTTTGTGTCCTTTTTCCGCTGGACGAACTTGGCGCCCAGGACTTCGTGCGGTTATTTTTGGGCGCGGCTGTGCTCGGGGCCTATTTGTGGCACACGGAGGCCGCTCGCAAAGTCTCGCCCCATTCCGAGTCCGGCGGACGAAGTTGACCAGCCGTACCCCCCAAGGCTATAGCCCACCCGTTTTTCTGGCCTTTTTCCGCTGGACGAACTTGGCGCCCCGGCCTTCGGGCGGTTATTTTTGGACGCGGCTGTGCCCGGGGCCTACTTTTGGCACACGGATGCCGCTCGCAAAGTCTCGCGCCATTCCGAGTCCGGCGGACGAAGTTGGCCAGCCCCACCCCCCAAGGCTATAGCCCACCCGTTTTTGTGGCCTTTTTCCGCTGGACGAACTTGGCGCCCCGGCCTTTGGGCGGTTATCTTTGGCCGCGGCTGTGCCCGGGGCCTATTTTTGGCACACGTAGGCCGCTCGTAAAGTCTCGAGCCATTCCGAGTCCGGCGGACGAAGTTGGCCAGCCCCACCCCCCAAGGCTATAGCCCACCCGTTTTTGTGGCCTTTTTCCGCTGGACGAACTTGGCGCCCCGGCCTTCGGGCGGTTATCTTTGGCCGCGGCTGTGCCCGGGGCCTATTTTTGGCACACGTAGGCCGCTCGTAAAGTCTCGAGCCATTCCGAGTCCGGCGGACGAAGTTGGCCAGCCCCACCCCCCAAGGCTATAGCCCACCCGTTTTTGTGGCCTTTTTCCGCTGGACGAACTTGGCGCCACGGCCTTCGGGCGTTTATTTTTGGGCGCGGCTGTGCCCGGGGCCTATTTTTGGCACACAAAGGCCGCTCGTAAAGTCTCGTACCATTCCGAGTCCGGTGGACGAAGTCGGCCAGCCCCACCCCCAAGGCTATAGCCCACCCGTTTTGTGGCCTTTTTCCGCTGGACGAACTTGGCGCCCGGCCTTTGGGCGGTTATTTTGGGAGCGGCTTTGTCCGGTGCCTATTTTTGGCACTCGGCCGCCACTCGCAAAGTCTCGCACCATTCCGAGTCCGGGCGGATGAAGATGGCCAGCCCCACCCCCAAGTCTATAGCCCAACCGCTTTTGTGGCCTTTTTCCGCTGGACGAACTTGGCGCCACGGCCTTCGGTCGGTTATTTTTGGCGCGGCTGTGTCCGGGGCCTATTTTTGGCACACGGAGAACGCCGCAAAGTCTCGCGCCATTCCGAGTCCGGGCGGACGGTTGGCCTGCCCCACCCCCAAGGCTATAGCCCACCCGTTTTTGTGGCCTTTTTCCGCTGGACGAACTTGGCGGCCCGGCCTTCGGGTGGTTATTTTTGGGAGCGGCTGTGCCCGGGGCCTACTTTTAGCACACGGAGGCCGCTCGCAAAGTCTCGAGCCAATCCGATTCCAGCGGACGAAGTTGGCCAGCCCCACCCCCGAAGGCTATAGCCCACCCGTTTTTGTGGCCTTTTTCCGCTGGACGAACTTGGCGCCCCGGCCTTCCGGCGGTTATCTTTGGCCGCGGCTGTGCCCGGGGCCGATTTTTGGCACACGTAGGCCGCTCGTAAAGTCTCGAGCCATTCCGAGTCCGGCGGACGAAGTTGGCCAGCCCCACCCCCCAAGGCTATAGCCCACCCTATTTTGTGGCCTTTTTCCGCTGGACGAACTTGGCGCCACGGCCTTCGGGCGGTTATTTTTGGGCGCGGCGGTGCGCGGGGCCTATTTTTGGCACACAAAGGCCGCTCGCAAAGTCTCGTACCATTCCGAGTCCGGTGGACGAAGTCGGCCAGCCCCACCCCCCAAGGCTATAGCCCACCCGATTTTGTGGCCTTTTTCCGCTGGACGAACTTGGCGCCCCGGCCTTTGGGCGGTTATTTTTGGGAGCGGCTTTGTCCGGTACCTATTTTTGGCACTCGGCGGCCGCTCGCAAAGTCTCGCACCATTCCGAGTCCGGCGGATGAAGATGGCCAGCCCCACCCCCAAGTCTATAGCCCAACCGCTTTTGTGGCCTTTTTCCGCTGGACGAACTTGGCGCCACGGCCTTCGGTCGGTTATTTTTGGGCGCGGCTGTGTCCGGGCCTATTTTTGGCACACGGAGAACGCTCGCAAAGTCTCGCACCATTCCGAGTCCGGCGGACGAAGTTGGCCTGCCCCACCCCCCAAGGCTATAGCCCACCCGTTTTTGTGGTCTTTTTCCGCTGGACGAACTTGGCGGCCCGGCCTTCGGGTGGTTATTTTTGGGAGCGGCTGTGCCCGGGGCCTACTTTTAGCTCACGGAGGCCGCTCGCAAAGTCTCGCGCCATTCCGAGTCCGGCGGACGAAGTTGGCCTGCCCCACCCCCCAAGGCTATAGCCCACCCGTTTTTGTGGCCTTTTTCCGCTGGACGAACTTGGCGCCCCGGCCTCGGGGCGGTTATTTGTGGGAGCGGCTTTGTCCGGGGCCTCATGGTGGCACTCGGAGCCCGCTCGCACAGTCTCGCGCCATTCCGAGTCCGGCGGACGAAGTTGGCCAGCCCCACCCCCCAAGGCTATAGCCCACCCGTTTTTGTTGCCTTTTTCCGCTGGACGAACTTCGCGCCCCGTCCTTCGGGCGGTTTTTTTTGGGCGCGGCTGTGTCCGGGGCCTATTTTTGGCACACAGAGGCCGATCGCAAAGTCTCGTACCATTCCGAGTCCGGCGGACGAAGTTGGCAAGCCCCACCCCCCAAGGCTATAGCCCACCCGTTTTTGTGGCCTTTTTCCGCTGGACGAACTTGGCGCCCCGGCCTTTGGGCGGTTAGTTTTGGGAGCGGCTTTGTCCGGTGCCTATTTTTGGCACTCAGAGGCCGCTCGCAAAGTCTCGCGCCATTCCGAGTCCGGCGGACGAAGTTGGCCAGCCCCACCCCCCAAGGCTATAGCCCACCCGTTTTTGTGGCCTTTTTCCGCTGGACGAACTTGGCGCCCCGGCCTGCGGGCGGTTATTTTTGGGAGCGGGTGTGCCCGGGGCCTATTTTTGGCACACGGAGGCCGCTCGCAAAGTCTCGCGCCATTCCGAGTCCGGCGGACGAAGTTGACCTGCCCCACCCCCCAAGGCTATAGCCCACCCGTTTTTGTGGCCTTTTTCCGCTGGACGAACTTGGCGCCCCGGCCTTCGGGCTGTTATTTTTGGACGCGGCTGTGCCCGGGGCCTATTTCTGGCACACGGAGGCCGCTCGCAAGGTCTCGCGCCATTCCGAGTCCGGCGGACGAAGTTGGCCAGCCCCACCCCCCAAGGCTATAGCCCACCCGTTTTTGTGGCCTGTTTCCGCTGGACGAACTTGGCACCCCGGCCTTCGGGCGGTTATTTTTGGGAGCGGCTGTGCCCGGGCCTATTTTTCGCACACGGAGGCCGCTCGCAAAGTCTCACGCCATTCCGAGTCCGGCGGACGAAGTTGGCCAGCGCCACCCCCCAAGGCTATAGCCCACCCGTTTTTGTGGCCTTTTTCCGTTGGACGAACTTGGCGCCCCGGCCTTCGGGTGTTTATTTTTGGGAGCGGCTGTGCCCGGGGCCTATTTTTGGCACACGGAGGCCGCTCCCAAAGTCTCGCGCCATTCCGAGTCCGGCGGACGAAGTTGGCCTGCCCACCCCCCAAGGCTATAGCCCACCCGTTTTTGTGGCCTTTTTCCGCTGGACGAACTTGGCGCACCGGCCTTTGGGCGGATATTTTTGGGCGCGGCTGTGCCCGGGGCCTATTTTTGGCACACGGAGGCCGCTCGCAAAGTCTCGCGCCATTCCGAGTCCGGCGGATGAAGTTGGCCATCCCCACCCCCCAAGGCTATGGCCCACCCGTTTTTGTGGCCTTTTTCCGCTGGACGAACTTGGCGCCCCGGGCTTTGGGCGGTTATTTTGGACGCGGCTGTGCCCGGGGCCTCTTTTTGCCACACGGAGGCCGCTCGCAAAGTCTCGCGCCATTCCGAGTCCGGCGGACGAAGTTGGCCAGCCCCACCCCCCAAGGCTATAGCCCACCCGTTTTTGTGGCCTTTTTCCGCTGGACGAACCTGGCGCCCCTGCTTCGACAGTTATTTTTGGGCACGGCTGTGCCTGCGGCCTATTTTTGGCACACGGAGGTGCCTCACAAAGTCTCGCGCCATTCCGAGTCCGGCGGACGAAGTCGGCCAGCCCCACCCCCCAAGGCTATAGCCCACCCGTTTTTGTGCCCTTTTCCCGCTGGACGAACTTGGCGCCCCGGCCTTCGGGCAGTTATTTTTGGGTGCGGCTATGGCCGGGGCCTATTTTTGGCACACGGAGGCCGCTCGAAAAGTCTCGCGCGATTCTGAGTCCGGCGGACGAAGTTGGCCAGCCCCACCCCCAAAGGCTATAGCCCACCCGTTTTTGTGGCCTTTTTCCGCTGGACGAACTTGGCGCCCCGGCTTTCGGGCGGTTATTTTTGGGCGCGGCTGTGCCCGGGTCCTATTTTTGGTACACGGAAGCCGCTCGCAAAGTCTCGCACCATTCCGAGTCCGGCGGATGAAGTTGGCCATCCCCACCCCCCAAGGCTATAGCCCACCCGTTTTTGTGGCCTTTTTCCGCTAGACGAACTTGGCGCACCGGCCTTTGGGCGGATATTTTTGGGCGCGGCTGTGACCGGGGCCTATTTTTGGCACACGGAGGCCGCTCGCAAAGTCTCGCGCCATTCCGAGTCCGGCGGGCGAAGTATGCCATCCCCACCCCCAAGGCTATAGCCCACCCGTTTTTGTGGCCTTTTTCCGCTGGACGAACTTGGCGCCCCGGCCTTAGGGCAGTTATTTTTGGCTGCGGCTGTGCCCGGGGCCTATTTTTGGCACACGGAGGCCGCTCGCGAAGTCTCGCGCCATTCCGAGTCCGGCGGACGAATCTGGCCAGCCCCACCCCCCAAGGCTATAGCCCACCCGTTTTTGTGGCCTTTTTCCGCTGGACGAACTTGGCGCACCGGCCTTTGGGCGGATATTTTTGGGCGCGGCTGTGCCCGGGGCCTATTTTTGGCACACGGAGGCCGCTCGCAAAGTCTCGCGCCATTCCGAGTCCAGCGGATGAAGTTGGCCATCCCCACCCCCCAAGGCTATGGCCCACCCGTTTTTGTGGCCTTTTTCCGCTGGACGAACTTGGCGCCCCGGGCTTTGGGCGGTTATTTTTGTTTGCGGCTGTGTCCGGGGCCTATTTTTGGCACGCGGAGGCCGATCGCAAAGTCTCGCGCCATTCCGAGTCCGGCAGACTAAGTTGGCCTGCGCCACCCCCCAAGGCTATAGCCCACCCGTTTTTGTGGCCTTTTTCCGCTGGACGAACTTGGCGCCCCGGCCTTCGGGCGGTTATTTTTGGGTGCGGCTGTGGCCGGGGCCTATTTTTGGCACACGGAGGCCGCTTGCAAAGTCTCGCGCCATTCCGAGTCCGGCGGACGAAGTTGGCCAGCCCCACCCCCCAAGGCTATAGCCCACCCGTTTTTGTGGCCTTTTTCCGCTGGACAAACTTGGCGCCCCGGCCTTCGGGCGGTTAATTTTGGGCGCGGCTGTGCCCGGGTCCTATTTTTGGTACACGGAAGCCGCTCGCAAAGTCTCGCGCCATTCCGAGTCCGGCGGATGAAGTTGGCCATCCCCACCCCCCAAGGCTATAGCCCACCCGTTTTTGTGGCCTTTTTCCGCTGGACGAACTTGGCGCACCGGCCTTTGTTCGGATATTTTTGGGCGCGGCTGTGCCCGGGGCCTATTTTTGGCACACGGTGGCCGCTCGCACTGGCTCGCGCCATTCCGAGTCCGGCGGATGAAGTTGGCCATCCCCACCCCCCAAGGCTATGGCCCACCCGTTTTTGTGGCCTTTTTCCGCTGGACGAACTTGGCGCCCCGGCCTTCGGGCGGTTATTTTTGGCCGCGGCTGTGCCCGGGGCCTATTTTTGGCACAAGGAGACCGCTCGCAATGTCTCACACCATTCCGAGTCCGGCGGACGAAGTTGGCCAACCCCACCCCCCAAGGGTATAGCCCACCCGTTTTTGTGGCCTTTTTCTGCTGGACGAACTTGGCGCCCCGGCCTTCGGGCGGTTATTTTTGGCTACGGCTGTGCCCGGGGCCTATTTTTGGCACACGGAGGCCACTCGCAAAGTCTCGCGCCATTCTGAGTCCGGCGGATGAAGTTGGCCAGCCCCACCCCCCAAGGCTATAGCCCACCCGTTTTTGTGGCCTTTTTCCGCTGGACGAACTTGGCGCCCCGGCCTTCGGGCGGTTATTTTTGGGCACGGCTGTGCCCGGGGCCAATTTTTGGCACACGGAGGCCGCTCGCAAAGTCTCGCACAATTCCGAGTCCGGCGGATGAAGTTGGCCAACCCCACCCCCCAAGGCTATAGCCCACCCGTTTTTTGTGGCCTTTTTCCGCTGGACGAACTTGGCGCCCCGGCCTTCGGGCAGTTATTTTTGGGCGCGGCTGTGCCCGGGGCCAATTTTTGGCAAACGGAGGCCGCTCGCAAAGTCTCGCGCAATTCCGAGTCCGGCGGACGAAGTTGGCCAGCCCCACCCCACAAGGCTATAGCCCACCCGTTATTGTGGACTTTTTCCGCTGGACGAACTTGGCGCCCCGGCCTTCCGGCGGTTATTTTTGGGCGCGTCTATGCCCGGGGCCAATTTTTGGCACACGGAGGCCGCTTGCAAAGTCTCGCGCCAGTCCGAGTCTGGGGGACGAAGATGGCCAGCCCCACCCCCCAAGGCTATAGCCCACCCGTTTTTGCGGCCTTTTTCCGCTGGACGAACTTGGCGCCCCGGCCTTAGGGCAGTTATTTTTGGCTGCGGCTGTGCCCAGGTCCTATTTTTGGCACAGGGAGCCCGCTCGCGAAGTCTCGCGCCATTCCGAGTCCGGCGGACGAATTTGGCCAGCCCCACCCCCCAAGCCTATAGCCCACCCGTTTTTGTGGCCTTTTTCCGCTGGACGAAATTGGCGCCCCGGCCTTCGGGCGGTTATTTTTGGCCGCGGTTGTGCCCGGGGCCTATTTTTGGCACAAGGAGACCGCTCGCAATGTCTCACACCATTCCGAGTCCGGCGGACGAAGTTGGCCAACCCCACCCCCCAAGGGTATAGCCCATCCGTTTTTGTGGCCTTTTTCTGCTGGACGAACTTCGCGCCCGGGCCTTCGGGCGGTTATTTTTGGGCGCGGCTGTGCCCGGGGCCTATTTTTGGCACACGGAGGCCACTCGCAAAGTTTGGCGCCATTCCGAGTCCGGCGGACGAAGTTGGCCAACCCCACCCCCCAAGGGTATAGCCCATCCGTTTTTGTGGCCTTTTTCTGCTGGACGAACTTCGCGCCCGGGCCTTCGGGCGGTTATTTTTGGGCGCGGCTGTGCCCGGGGCCTATTTTTGGCACACGGAGGCCGCTCGCAAAGTTTGGCGCCATTCCGAGACCGGTGGACGAAGTTGGCCAGCCCCACCCCCCAAGGCTATAGCCCACCCGTTATTGTGGCCTTTTTCCGCTGGACGAACTTGGCGCCCCGGCCTTCCGGCGGTTATTTTTGGGCGCGTCTATGCCCGGGGCCAATTTTTGGCACACGGAGGCCGCTCGCAAAGTCTCGCGCCAGTCCGAGTCTGGCGGACGAAGATGGCCAGCCCCACCCCCCAAGGCTATAGCCCACCCGTTTTTGTGGCCTTTTTCCGCTGGACGAACTTGGCGCCCCGGCCTTAGGGCAGTTATTTTTGGCTGCGGCTGTGCCCGGGGCCTATTTTTGGCACACGGAGGCCGCTCGCGAAGTCTCGCGCCATTCCGAGTCCGGCGGACGAATTTGGCCAGCCCCACCCCCCAAGGCTATAGGCCACCCGTTTTTGTGGCCTTTTTCCGCTGGACGAAATTGGCGCCCCGGCCTTCGGGCGGTTATTTTTGGCCGCGGCTGTGCCCGGGGCCTATTTTTGGCACAAGGAGACCGCTCGCAATGTCTCACACCATTCCGAGTCCGGCGGACGAAGTTGGCCAACCCCACCCCCCAAGGGTATAGCCCACCCGTTTTTGTGGCCTTTTTCTGCTGGACAAACTTGGCGCCCCGGCCTTCGGGCGGTTATTTTTGGGCGCGGCTGTGTCCGGGGCCTATTTTTGGCACGCAGATGCCGCTCACAAAGTCTCGCGCTATTCCAAGTCCGGCGGACGAAGTTTGCCAGCCCCACCCCCTAAGGCTATAGCCCGCCCGTTTTTGTGGCCTTTTTCCGCTGGACGAACTTGGCGCCCCGGCCTTCGGGCGGTTATTTTTGGGCGCGGCTGTCCCCGGGGCCTATTTTTGGCACACGGAGGCCGCTCGCAAAGTCTTACGCAATTCCGAGTCCGGCGGACGAAGTTGGCCAGCCCCACCCCACAAGGCTATAGCCCACCCGTTATTGTGGCCTTTTTCTATTGGACGAACTTGGCGCCCCAGCCTTCCGGCGGTTATTTTTGGGCGCGTCTATGCCCGGGGCCAATTTTTGGCACACGGAGGCCGCTCGCAAAGTCTCGCGCCAGTCCGAGTCTGGGGGACGAAGATGGCCAGCCCCACCCCCCAAGGCTATAGCCCACCCGTTTTTGTGGCCTTTTTCCGCTGGACGAACTTTGCGCCCCGGGCTTCGGGCGGTTATTTTCGGGTACGGCTTTGCCCGGGGCCTATTTTTGGCACACGGAGGTACCTCGCAAAGTCTCGTACCATTCCGAGTCCGGGGGACGAAGTTTGCCAGCCCCACCCCCCAAGGCTATAGCCCACCCGTTTTTGTGGCCTTTTTCGGCTGGACGAACTTCCCGCCCCGGCCTTCGGGTGGGTATTTTTGGGTGTGGTTGTGCCCGCGGCCTATTTTTGGCACACGGAGGCGCCTCACAAAGTCTTGCACCATTCCGACTCCGGCGGACGAAATTGCCCAGTCCCACCCCCCAAGGTTATAGCCCACACGCTTTTTTGGACCTTTTTCCGCTGGACGAACTTGGCGCCCCGGCCTTCGGGCGGTTATTTTTGGGCACGTCTGTGCCCGCGGCCTATTTTTGGCATGCGGAGGTGCCTCGCAAAGTCTCGTGCCATTCGGAGTCCGGCGGACGAAGTTGGCCAGCCCCACCCCCCAAGGCTATAGCCCACCCGTTTTTGTGGCCTTTTTCCGCTGGACGAACTTGGCGCCCCGGCCTTCGGGCTGTTATTTTTGGGTGCGGCTGTGCCCGTGGCCTATTTTTGGCACACGGAGGCCCCTCGCAAAGTCTCGCGCCTTTCCGAGTCCGGCGGACGAAGTTGGCCAGCCCCACCCCCCAAGGCTATAGCCCACCCGTTTTTGTGGCCTTTTTCCGCTGGACGAACTTGGCGCCCCAGCCTTCGGGCGCGTATTTTTGAGCGCGGCTGTGTTCTCGGCCTATTTTTGGCACACGGAGGTGCCTCGCAAAGTCTCGCGCCATTCCGAGTCCGGCGTACGAAGTTGGCCAGCCCCACCCCCCAAGGATATAGCCCACCCGTTTTTGTGGCCTTTTTCCGCTGGACGAACTTGGCGCCCCGGCCTTCGGGCGGGTATTTTTGAGCGCGGCTGTGCCCGTGGGCTATTTTTGGCACACGGAGGCACCTCACAAAGTCTCGCGGCATTCCTAGTCCGGCGGACGAAGTTGGCCAGCCCCACCCCCCAAGGCTTCAGCCCACCCGTTTTTGTGGCCTTTTTCCGCTGGACGAACTTGGCGGCCCGGCCTTCGGGCGGGTATTTTTGGGCGCGGCTGTGCCCGCGGCCTATTTTTGGCACACGGAGGTGCCTCGCAAAGTCTCGCGCCATTCCTAGTCCGGCGGACGAAGTTGGCCAGCCCCACCCCCCAAGACTTCAGCCCACCCGTTTTTGTGGCCTTTTTCCGCTGGACGAACTTGGCGGCCCGGCCTTCGGGCGGGTATTTTTGGGCGCGGCTGTGCCCGCGGCCTATTTTTGGCACACGGAGGCGCCTCGCAAAGTCTCGCGCCATTCCGAGTTCGGCGGACGAAGTTCTCCAGCCCCACCCCCCAAGGCTATAGCCCACCCGTTTTTGTGGCCTTTTTCCGCTGGACGAACTTGGCGCCCCGGCCTTCGGGCTGTATTTTTGGGCGCGGCTGTGCGTTCGGCCTATTTTTGGCACACGGAGGTGCCTCGCAAAGTCTCGCGCCATTTCTAGGCCGGCGGACGAAGTGGGCCAGCCCCCATCCCCCAAGGCTATAGCCCACCCGTTTTTGTGCCCTTTTTCCGCTGGACGAACTTGGCGCCCCGGCCTTCGGGCGTGTATTTTTGGGCGCGGCTGTTCACGCGTCCTATGTTTGGCACACGGAGGTGCCTCGCAAAGTCTCGCGCCATTCCGAGTCCGGCGGACGAAGTTGGCCTGCCCCACCCCCCAAGGCTATAGCCGACCCATTTTTGTGGCCTTTTTCCGCTGGACGAACTTGGCGCCCGGCCTTGGGCGGTTATTTTTAGGCACGGCTGTGCCCGTGGCCTATTTTTGGCATACGGTGGTGCCTCGCAAAGTCTCGCGCCATTCCGAGTCCAGGCGGACGAAGTCGGCCAGCCCCACCCCCCAAGGCTATAGCCCACCCGTTTTTGTGGCCTTTTTCCGTTGGACGAACTTGGCGCCCCGGCCTTCGGGCGGGT
The DNA here is from genome assembly GCA_030444885.1 of Citrus sp. QX-2021. NCBI lineage: Eukaryota > Viridiplantae > Streptophyta > Magnoliopsida > Sapindales > Rutaceae > Citrus > Citrus sp. QX-2021. Next base: position 123,910 of record JAUJEF010000042.1, on the reverse strand, counting down.
ATTTTTGGGCGTGACTGTACCCGCGGCCTATTTTTGGCACGCGGAGGTGCCTCGCAAAGTCTCGCGCCATTCCTAGTCCGGCGGACGAAGTTGGCCAGCCCCACCCCCCAAGGCTATAGCCCACCCGTTTTTGTGGCCTTTTTCCACTGGACGAACATGGCGCCCTGGCCTTCGGGCGGGTATTTTTGGGCGCGGCTGTGCCCTCGGCCTATTTTTGGCACACGGAGGTGCCTCGCAAAGTCTTGCGCCATTCCGAGTCCGGCGGACGAAGTCGGCCAGCCCCACCGCCCAAGGCTATAGCCCACCCGATTTTGTGGCTTTTGTCCGCTGGACGAACTTGGGGCCCCGGCCTTCGGGCTGTATTTTTGGGCGCGGCTGTGGCCGCTGGCTATTTTTGGTACACGGAGGTGGCTCACAAAGTCTCGCGCCTTTTCGAGTCCGGCGGACGAAGTGGGCCAGCCCCACCCCCCAAGGATATAGCCCACCCGTTTTTGTGGCCTTTTTCCGCTGGACGAACTTGGAGCCCCGGCCTTTGGTAGAGTATTTTTGGGTGCGGCTGTGCCCTCGGCCTATTTTTGGCACACGGAGGGCCCTCGCAAAGTCTCGCTCCATTCCGAGTCTGGCGGAAGAAGTTGTCCAGCCCCACCCCCCAAGGATATAGCCCACCCGTTTTTGTGGCCTTTTTCCGCTGGACGAACTTGGCGCCCCGGCCTTCGGGCGGGTATTTTTGAGCGCGGCTGTGCCCGCGGGCTATTTTTGGCACACGGAGGCACCTCACAAAGTCTCGCGGCATTCCTAGTCCGGCGGACGAAGTTGGCCAGCCCCACCCCCCAAGGCTTCAGCCCACCCGTTTTTGTGGCCTTTTTCCGCTGGACGAACTTGGCGGCCCGGCCTTCGGGCGGGTATTTTTGGGCGCGGCTGTGCCCGCGGCCTATTTTTGGCACACGGAGGCGCCTCGCAAAGTCTCGCGCCATTCCGAGTTCGGCGGACGAAGTTCTCCAGCCCCACCCCCCAAGGCTATAGCCCACCCGTTTTTGTGGCCTTTTTCCGCTGGACGAACTTGGCGCCCCGGCCTTCGGGCTGTATTTTTGGGCGCGGCTGTGCGTTCGGCCTATTTTTGGCACACGGAGGTGCCTCGCAAAGTCTCGCGCCATTTCTAGTCCGGCGGACGAAGTTGGCCAGCCCCCATCCCCCAAGGCTATAGCCCACCCGTTTTTGTGCCCTTTTTCCGCTGGACGAACTTGGCGCCCCGGCCTTCGGGCGTGTATTTTTGGGCGCGGCTGTTCACGCGTCCTATGTTTGGCACACGGAGGTGCCTCGCAAAGTCTCGCGCCATTCCGAGTCCGGCGGACGAAGTTGGCCTGCCCCACCCCCCAAGGCTATAGCCGACCCATTTTTGTGGCCTTTTTCCGCTGGACGAACTTGGCGCCCCGGCCTTCGGGCGGTTATTTTTGGGCACGGCTGTGCCCGTGGCCTATTTTTGGCATACGGTGGTGCCTCGCAAAGTCTCGCGCCATTCCGAGTCCGGCGGACGAAGTCGGCCAGCCCCACCCCCCAAGGCTATAGCCCACCCGTTTTTGTGGCCTTTTTCCGTTGGAGGAACTTGGCGCCCCGGCCTTCGGGCGGGTATTTTTGGGCGTGACTGTACCCGCGGCCTATTTTTGGCACGCGGAGGTGCCTCGTAAAGTCTCGCGCCATTCCTAGTCCGGCGGACGAAGTTGGCCAGCCCCACCCCCCAAGGCTATAGCCCACCCGTTTTTGTGGCCTTTTTCCACTGGACGAACTTGGCGCCCTGGCCTTCGGGCGGGTATTTTTGGGCGCGGCTGTGCCCTCGGCCTATTTTTGGCACACGGAGGTGCCTCGCAAAGTCTTGCGCCATTCCGAGTCCGGCGGACGAAGTCGGCCAGCCCCACCGCCCAAGGCTATAGCCCACCCGTTTTTGTGGCTTTTGTCCGCTGGACGAACTTGGGGCCCCGGCCTTCGGGCTGTATTTTTGGGCGCGGCTGTGGCTGCTGGCTATTTTTGGCACACGGAGGTGGCTCACAAAGTCTCGCGCCTTTTCGAGTCCGGCGGACGAAGTTGGCCAGCCCCACCCCCCAAGGATATAGCCCACCCGTTTTTGTGGCCTTTTTCCGCTGGACGAACTTGGAGCCCCGGTCTTTGGTAGAGTATTTTTGGGTGCGGCTGTGCCCACGGCCTATTTTTTGCACACGGATGCACCTCGCAAAGTCTCGCGCCATTCCGACTCCGGCGGACGAAGTTGGCCAGCCCCACCCCCCAAGGCTATAGCCCACCCGTTTTTGTTGCCTTTTTCCGCTGGACGAACTTGGCGCTCCGGCCTTCGGGTGGGTATTTTTGGGCGCAGCTGTGCCCTCGGCCTATGTTTGGCACACGGAGGTGCCTCGCAAAGTCTCGTGCCATTCCGAGTCCGGCGGACAAAGTTGGCCAGCCCCACCCCCCAAGGCTATAGCCCCCCCGTTTTTGTGGCCTTTTTCCGCTGGACGAACTTGGCGCCCCGGCCTTCGGGCTGTATTTTTGGGAACGGCTGTGGCCGCGGCCTATTTTTGGCACACGGAGGCACCTCGCAAAGTCTCGCGCCATTCCGAGACCGGCGGACGAAGTTGGCCAGCCCCACCCCCCAAGGCTATAGCCCACCCATTTTTGTGGCCTTTTTCCGCTGGACGAACTTGGCGCCCCGGCCTTCGGGAGAGTATTTTTGGGCGCGGCTGTGCCCACGGCCTATTTTTGGCACACGGAGGCGCCTCGCAAAGTCTCGTGCCATTCCGAGTCCGGCGGACGAAGTTGGCCAGCCGCACCCCCCAAGGCTATAGCCCACACGTTTTTGTGGCCTTTTTCCGCTGGACGAACTTGGCGCCCCCGCCTTCGGGCAGTTATTTTTGGGCGTGGCTGTGCCCGCGGCCTATTTTTAGCATGCGGAGGGGCCTCGCAAAGTCCCGCGCCATTCCGAGGCGGGCGGACGAAGTGGGCCAGCCCCACCCCCCAAGTCTATAGCCCACCCGTTTTTGTGGCCTTTTTCCGCTGGACAAACTTGACGCCCCGGCCTTCGGGCGGGTATTTTGGGCGCGGCTGTGCCCGCGGCCTATTTTTGGCACACGGAGGCGCCTCGCAAAGTCTCGCGCCATTCCGAATTCGGCGGACGAACTTATCCGGCCCCACCCCCCAAGGCTATAGCCCACCCGTTTTTGTGGCCTTTTTCCGCTGGACGAACTTGACGCCCCGGCCTTCGGGCCGGTATTTTGGGTGCGGCTGTGCCCGCGGCCTATTTTTGGCACACGGAGACGCCTCGCAAAGTCTCGCCCCATTCCGACTTCGGCGGACGAACTTGTCCACACCCACCCCCCAAGGCTATAGCCCACCCGTTTTTGTGGCCTTTTTCCGCTGGATGAACTTGGTGCCCCGGCCTTTGGGCGGGTATTTTTGAGCGCGGCTGTGCCTGCGGGCTATTTTTGGCACACGGAGGTGCCTCGCAAAGTCTCGCGGCATTCCTAGTCCGGCGGACGAAGTTGGCCAGCCCCACCCCCCAAGGCTTCAGCCCACCCGTTTTTGTGGCCTTTTTCCGCTGGACGAACTTGGCGCCCCGGCCTTCGGGCAAGTATTTTTGGGCGCGGCTGTGCCCGCGGCCTATTTTTGGCACACGGAGGCACCTCGCAAAGTCTCGCGCCATTCCGAGTTCGGCGGACGAAGTTGCCCAGCCCCACCCCCCAAGGCTATAGCCCACCCGTTTTTATGGCCTTTTTCCGCTGGACGAACTTGGCGCCCCGGCCTTCGGGCTGTATTTTTGGGCGCGGCTGTGCCCTCAGCCTATTTTTGGCACACGGAGGTGCCTCGCAAAGTCTCGCGCCATTCCTAGTCCGGCGGACGAAGTTGGCCAGCCCCCACCACCCAAGGCTATAGCCCACCCGTTTTTGTGGCCTTTTTCCCCTGGACGAACTTGGCGCCCCGGCCTTCGGGCGGGTATTTTTGGGTGCGGCTGTTCCCGCGTCCTATGTTTGGCACACGGAGGTGCCTCGCAAAGTCTCGCGCCATTCCGAGTCCGGTGGACGAAGTTGGCCAGCCCCACCCCCCAAGGCTATAGCCGACCCATTTTTGTGGCCTTTTTCCGCTGGACGAACTTGGCGCCCCGGCCTTCGGGCGGTTATTTTTGGGCACGGCTGTGCCCGTGGCCTATTTTTGGCACACGGAGGCACCTCGCAAAGTCTCGCACCATTCCGAGTCCGGCGGACGAAGTTTGCCAGCCCCACCCCCTAAGGCTATAGCCCACCCGTTTTTGTGCCCTTTTTCCGCTGGACGAACTTGGCGCCCCGGCCTTCGGGCGGTTAATTTTGGTGCGGCTGTGCCCGCAGCCTATTTTTGGCATACAGAGGTGCCTCGCAAAGTCTCGCGCCATTCCGAGTCCGGCGGACGAAGTCGGCCAGCCCCACCCCCCAAGGCTATAGCCAACCCGTTTTTGTGGACTTTTTCCGCTGGACGAACTTGGCGCCCCGGCCTTCGGGCGGGTATTTTTGGGTGCGGCTGTGCCCGCGACCTATTTTTGGTACACGGATGCACCTCGCAAAGTTGGCCAGCCCCTCCCCCCAAGGCTATAGCCCACCCGTTTTTTGGCCATTTTTCCGCTGGGGGTTTTGGGCGCGCCAACCGTCGGGGGGTTATATTTGGACGCGGCTGTGCCCTCGGCCTATTTTTTGCACGCGGAGGCCGCTCGCAAAGTATCGCCCCATTCTGAGTCCGGGGGACGATGTTGGCCAGCCCCTCCCCCCAAGGCTATAGCCCACCCGTTTTTGTGGCCTTTTTCCGCTGGACGAACTTGGCGCCCCGACCTTCGGGAGGTTATTTTTGGGCGTGGCTGTGCCCGGGGCCTACTTTTGGTACACGGAGGCCGCTCGCAAAGTCTCGCGCCATTCCGAGTCCGGCGGACAAAGTTGGCCAGCCCCACCCCCCAAGGCTATAGCCCACCCGTTTTTGTGGCCTTTTTCCGCTGGACGAACTTGGCGCCCCGACCTTCGGGTGGTTATTTTTTGGGCGCGGCTGTGCCCGGGGCCTATTTTTGACACACGGAGGCCGCTCGCAAAGTCTCGCGCAATTCCGAGTCCGGCGGACGAAGTTGGCCAGCCCCACCCCCCACGGATATAGCCCACCTGTTTTTGTGGACTTTTTCCGCTGGACGAAATTGGCGCCCCGGTCTTCGGGGGTTATTTTTGGGCGCGGCTGTGCCCGGGGCCTATTTTTGGCACACGGAGGCCGCTCGCAAAGTCTCGCGCCATTCCGAGTCCGGCGGACGAAGTTGGCCAGCCCCACCCCCCAAGGCTATAGCCCACCCGTTTTTGTGGCCTTTTTCCGCTGGACGAACTTAGCGCCCCGGCCTTCGGGCGGTTATTTTTGGGCGCGGCTGTGTCCGGGGACTATTTTTGACCCACGGAGGCCGATCGCAAAGTCTCGCGCCTTTCCGAGTCCGGCGGACGAAGTTGGCCAGCCCCACCCCCCAAGGCTATATCCCACCCGTTTTTGTGGCCTTTTTCCGTTGGACGAACTTGGCGCCCCGGCCTTGGCGGTTATTTTTGGGCGCGGCTGTGCCCTGGGCCTATTTTGAGAGACACGGAGGCCGCTCGCAAAGTCTCGCGCCATTCCGAGTCCGGCGGACGAAGTTGGCCAGCCCCACCCCCAAGGCTATATCCCACCCGTTTTTGTGGCCTTTTTCAGGTGGACGAACTTGGCGCCCCGGCCTTCGGGCGGTTATTTTTGGGCGCTGCTATGCCCGGGGCCTAATTTTGGCACACGGAGGCCGCTTGCCAAGTCTCGCGCCATTCCGAAGCCGGCGGACAAAGTTGGCCAGCCCCACCCCCCAAGGCTATAGCCCACCCGTTTTTGTGGCCTTTTTCCGCTGGACGAACTTGGCGCCCAGGACTTCGTGCGGTTATTTTTGGGCGCGGCTGTGCTCGGGGCCTATTTTTGGCACACGGAGGCCGCTCGCAAAGTCTCGCCCCATTCCGAGTCCGGCGGACGAAGTTGACCAGCCGTACCCCCCAAGGCTATAGCCCACCCGTTTTTCTGGCCTTTTTCCGCTGGACGAACTTGGCGCCCCGGCCTTCGGGCGGTTATTTTTGGGCGCGGCTGTGCCCGGGGCCTACTTTTGGCACACGGATGCCGCTCGCAAAGTCTCGCGCCATTCCGAGTCCGGCGGACGAAGTTGGCCAGCCCCACCCCCCAAGGCTATAGCCCACCCGTTTTTGTGGCCTTTTTCCGCAGGACGAACTTGGCGCCCCGGCCTTTGGGCTGTTATTTTTGGGCACGGCTGTGCCCGGGGCCTACTTTTGGCACACGAAGGCCGCTCTCAAAGTCTCGCCCCATTCCGAATCCGGCAGACGAAGTTGGCCAGCCCCACCCCCCACGTCTATAGCCCACCCGTTTTTGTGGCCTTATTCCGCAGGGCGAACTTGGCGCCCTAGCCTTCGGGCGGTTATTTTTGGGTGCGGCTTTGACCGGGGCCTATTTTTGGCACACGGAGGCCGCACGCAAAGTCTCGCGCCATTCCTAGTCCAGCGGACGAAGTTGGCCAGCCCCACCCCCCAAGGCTATAGCCCACCTATTTTTGTGGCCTTTTTCCGCTGGATGAACTTGCCGCCTCGACCTACGAGCGGTTATTTTTGGGTGCGGTTGTGACCGGGGCCTATTTTTGGCAGACGGAGGCCGCACGCAAAGTCTCGCACCATTCCGAGTCCGGCGGACGAAGTTGGCCAGCCCCACCCCCCAAGGCTATAGCCCACCCGTTTTTGTGGCCTTATTCCGCTGGACGAACTTGGCACCCCGTCCTTCGGGAGGTTATTTTTGGACGCGGCTCTGTCCGGGGCCTATTTTTGGTACACGGACGCCGTTCGCAAAGTCTCGCACCTTTCCGAGTCCGGCGGACGACGTTGGCCAGCCCCACCCCCCAAGGCTATAGCCCACCCGTTTTTGTGGCCTTTTTCCGCTGGACGAACTTGGCGCCCCGGCCTTCGGGCGGTTATTTTTGGGCGCGGCTGTGCCCGCGGCCTATTTTTGGCACACGGAGGCCGCTCGCAAAGTCTCGCGCCATTCCGAGTTCGACGGACGAAGTTGGCCAGCCCCACCCGCCAAAGCTATAGCCCACCCGTTTTTGTGGCCTTTTTCCGCTGGACGAACTTGGCGCCCCGGCCTTCGGGAGGTTATTTTTGGGCGCGGCTGTGCCCGGGGCCTACTTTTGACACACGGAGGCCGCTCGCAAAGTGTCACGCCATTCCGAGTCCGGCGGAAAAAGTTGGCCAGCCCCACCCCCCAAGGCTATAACCCACCCGTTTTTGTGGCCTTTTTCCGCTGGACGAACTTGGCGCCCCGGCCTTCGGGTGGTTATTTTTTGGGTGCGGCTGTGCCCGGGGCCTATTTTTGACACACGGAGGCCGCTCGCAAAGTGTCGCACCAATCCGAGTCCAGCGGACGAGGTTGGCCAGCCCCACCCCCCACGGCTATAGCCCACCCGTTTTTGTGGCCTTTTTCCGCAGGACGAACTTGGCGCCCTAGCCTTCGGGCGGTTATTTTTGGGCGCGGCTGTGACCGGGGCCTATTTTTGGCAGACGGAGGCCGCACGCAAAGTCTCGCGCCATTCCGAGTCCGGCGGACGAAGTTGGCCAGCCCCACCCCCCAAGCCTTTAGCCCACCCGTTTTTGTGGCCTTTTTCCGCTGGACGAACTTGGCGCCACGGCCTTCGGGCGGTTATTTTTGTGCGCGGCTGTGCCCGGAGCATATTTTTGGAACACGGAGGCCGCTCGCAAAGTCTCTCGCCATTCCGAGTCCTGCGGACGAAGTTGGCCAGCCCCACCCCCCAAGGCTATAGCCCACCCGTTTTTGTGGCCTTTTTCCGCTGGACGAACTTGGCCCCCCGGCCTTCGGGCGGTTATTTTTGGGCTCGGCTGTGCCCGGGGCTTATTTTTGGTACACGGAGGCCGCTCGTAAATTTTCGCTCCATTCCGAGTCCGGCGGACGAAGTTGGCCAGCCCCACCCCCCAAGGCTATAGCCCACCCGTTTTTGTGGCCTTTTTAAGCTGGATGAACTTGGCGCCCCGGCCTTCGGGGGGTTATTTTAGGGCGCGGCTGTGCCCGGGCCTATTTTTGGCACAGGGAGGCCGCTCGCAAAGTCTCGCGCCATTCCGAGTCCGGCGGACGAAGTTGGCCAGCCCCACCCCCCAAGGCTATAGCCCACCCGTTTTTGTGGCCTTTTTCCGCTGGACGAACTTGGCGCCCGGGCCTTCGGGCTGTTATTTTTGGGCGCGGCTGTGACCGGGGATTTATTTTTTGCACACGGAGGCCGCTCGCGAAGTCTCGCGCCATTCCGAGTCCGGCGGACGAAGTTGGCCAGCCCCACCCCCCAAGGCTATAGCCCACCCGTTTTTGTGGCCTTTTTCCGCTGGACGAACTTGGCGCCCCGGCCTTCGGGTGGTTATTTTTGGGCGCGGCTGTGTCCGGGGACTATTTTTGACCCACGGAGGCTGATCGCAAAGTCTCGCGCCATTCCGAGTCCGGCGGACGAAGTTGGCCAGCCCCACCCCCCAAGGCTATAGCCCACCCGTTTTTGTGGCCTTTTTCCGCTGGACGAACTTGGCGCCCCTGCCTTCGGGAGGTTATTTTTGGGCGTGGCTGTGCCCGGGGCCTACTTTTGGTACACGGAGGCCGCTCGTAAAGTCTCGCGCCATTCCGAGTCCGGCGGACAAAGTTGGCCAGCCCCACCCGCCAAGGCTATAGCCCACCCGTTTTTGTGGCCTTTTTCCGCTGGACGAACTTGGCGCCCCGACCTTCGGGAGGTTATTTTTGGGCGTGGCTGTGCCCGGGGCCTATTTTTGACACACGGAGGCCGCTCGCAAGGTCTCGCGCAATTCCGAGTCCGCCGGACGAAGTTGGCCAGCCCCACCCCCCACGGATATAGCCCACCTGTTTTTGTGGCCTTTTTCCGCTGGACGAAATTGGCGCCCCGGTCTTCGGGGGTTATTTTTGGGCGCGGCTGTGCCCGGGGCCTATTTTTTGCACACGGAGGCCGCTCGCAAAGTCTCGCGCCATTCCGAGTCCGGCGGACGAAGTTGGCCAGCCCCACCCCCCAAGGCTATAGCCCACCCGGTTTTGTGGCCTTTTTCCGCTGGACGAACTTGGCGCCCGGGCCTTCGGGCTGTTATTTTTGGGCGCGGCTGTGACCGGGGATTTATTTTTTGCACACGGAGGCCGCTCGCGAAGTCTCGCGCCATTCCGAGTCCGGCGGACGAAGTTGGCCAGCCCCACCCCCCAAGGCTATTGCCCACCCGTTTTTGTGGCCTTTTTAAGCTGGACGAACTTGGCGCCCCGGCCTTCGGGTGGTTATTTTTTGGGTGCGGCTGTGCCCGGGGCCTATTTTTGACACACGGAGGCCGCTCGCAAAGTGTCGCACCAATCCGAGTCCAGCGGACGAGGTTGGCCAGCCCCACCCCCCACGGCTATAGCCCACCCGTTTTTGTGGCCTTTTTCCGCTGGACGAACTTGGCGCCCCGGCCTTCGGGCGGTTATTTTTGGGCGCGGCTGTGTCCGGGGACTATTTTTGACCCACGGAGGCCGATCGCAAAGTCTCGCGCCTTTCCGAGTCCGGCGGACGAAGTTGGCCAGCCCCATCCCCCAAGGCTATATCCCACCCGTTTTTGTGGCCTTTTTCCGTTGGACGAACTTGGCGCCCCGGCCTTCGCGCGGTTATTTTTGGGCGCGGCTGTGCCCTGGGCCTATTTTTGAGACACGGAGGCCGCTCGCAAAGTCTCGCGCCATTCCGAGTCCGGCGGACGAAGTTGGCCAGCCCCACCCCCCAAGGCTATTGCCCACCCGTTTTTGTGGCCTTTTTCAGCTGGACGAACTTGGCGCCCCGGCCTTCGGGCGGTTATTTTTGGGCGCGGCTGTGCCCGGGGCCTATCTTTGGCATACGAAGGCCGCTCGCAAAGTCTCGCGCCATTCCGAGTTCGGCGGACGAAGTTGGCCTGCCCCACCCGCCAAGGCTATGGCCCACCCGTTTTTGTGGCCTTTTTCCGCTGGACGAACTTGGCGCCCCGGCCTTCGGGAGGTTATTTTTGGGCGTGGCTGTTCCCGGGGCCTACTTTTGGCACACGGAGGCCGCTCGCAAAGTCTCGCGCCATTCCGAGTCCGGCGGACAAAGTTGGCCAGCCCCACCCGCCAAGGCTATAGCCCACCCGTTTTTGCGGCCTTTTTCCGCTGGACGAACTTGGCGCCCCGGCCTTCGGGAGGTTATTTTTGGGCGTGGCTGTGCCCGGGGCCTACTTTTGGTACACGGAGGCCGCTCGCAAAGTCTCGCGCCATTCCGAGTCCGGCGGACAAAGTTGGCCAGCCCCACCCGCCAAGGCTATAGCCCACCCGTTTTTGCGGCCTTTTTCCGCTGGACGAACTTGGCGCCCCGGCCTTCGGGAGGTTATTTTTGGGCGTGGCTGTGCCCGGGGCCTACTTTTGGTACACGGAGGCCGCTCGCAAAGTCTCGCGCCATTCCGAGTCCGGCGGACGAAGTTGGCCAGCCCCACCCCCCAAGGCTATTGCCCACCCGTTTTTGTGGCCTTTTTCAGCTGGACGAACTTGGCGCCCGGGCCTTCGGGCTGTTATTTTTGGGCGCGGCTGTGACCGGGGATTTATTTTTTGCACACGGAGGCCGCTCGCGAAGTCTCGCGCCATTCCGAGTCCGGCGGACGAAGTTGGCCAGCCCCACCCCCCAAGGCTATAGCCCACCCGTTTTTGTGGCCTTTTTCCGCTGGACGAACTTGGCGCCCCGGCCTTCGGGCGGTTATTTTTGGGCGCGGCTGTGTCCGGGGACTATTTTTGACCCACGGAGGCCGATCGCAAAGTCTCGCGCCTTTCCGAGTCCGGCGGACGAAGTTGGCAAGCCCCACCCCCCAAGGCTATAGCCCACCCGTTTTTGTGGCCTTTTTCCGCTGGACGAACTTGGCGCCCCGGCCTTCGGGAGGTTATTTTTGGGCGTGGCTGTGCCCGGGGCCTACTTTTGGTACACGGAGGCCGCTCGCAAAGTCTCGCGCCATTCCGAGTCCCGCGGACAAAGTTGGCCAGCCCCACCCCCCAAGGCTATAGCCCACCCGTTTTTGTGGCCTTTTTCCGCTGGACGAACTTGGCGCCCCGACCTTCGGGTGGTTATTTTTTGGGCGCGGCTGTGCCCGGGGCCTATTTTTGACACACGGAGGCCGCTCGCAAAGTCTCGCGCAATTCCGAGTCCGGCGGACGAAGTTGGCCAGCCCCACCCCCCACGGATATAGCCCACCTGTTTTTGTGGCCTTTTTCCGCTGGACGAAATTGGCGCCCCGGTCTTCGGGGGTTATTTTTGGGCGCGGCTGTGCCCGGGGCCTATTTTTTGCACACGGAGGCCGCTCGCAAAGTCTCGTGCCATTCCCAGTCCGGCGGACGAAGTTGGCCAGCCCCACCACCCTAGGCTATAGCCCACCCGATTTTTGGCCATTTTTCCGGTGGACGAACTAGGCGCCCCGGCCTTCGGTGGGTTATTTTTGGGCGCGGCTGTGCCCGTAGCCTATTTTTGGCACGCGGAGGCCGCTCACAAAGTCTCGCCTGATTCCGAGTCCGGCGGACGAAGTTGGGCAGCCCCTCCCCCCAAGGCTATAGCCCACCCGTTTTTTGGCCATTTTTCCGCTGGGGGGCTTGGGCGCGCCGACCTTCGGGGGGTTATTTTTGGGTGCGGCTGTGCCCACGGCCTAGTTTTGGCACGCGGAGGCCGTTCGCAAAGTCTCGCCCCATTCTGAGTCCGGCGGACGAAGTTTGCCAGCCCCTCCCCCCAAGGGTATAGCCCACCCGTTTTTTGGCCATTTATCCGCTGGGGGGTTTGGGCGCGCCAACCTTTGGGGGGTTATTTTTGGGCACGGCTGTGTCAGCGGCCTATTTTTGGCACGCAGAGGCCGCTCACAAAGTCTCGCCCCATTCCAAGTCCGGCGGACGAAGTTGGCCAGCCCCTCCCCCCAAGGCCATAGCCCACCCGTTTTTTGACCATTTTTCTGCTGGACGAACTTGGCGCCCCGGCCTTCGGGGGGTTATTTTTGGGCTCGGCTGTGCCTGCGGCCTATTTTTGGCACGCGGAGGCCGCTCGCAAAGTCTCGCCCCATTCCGAGTCCGGCGGACGAAGTTGGCCAGCCCCTCCCCCCAAGGCTATAGCCCACCCATTTTTTGGCCATTTTTCTGCTGGACGAACTTGCCGCCCCGGCATTCGGGGGGTTATTTTTGGGCGCGGCTGTGCCTGCGGCATATTTTTGGCACGCGGAGGCCGATCGCAAAGTCTCGCCCCATTCCAAGTCCGGCGGACGAAGTCGTCCAGCCCCTCCCCCCAAGGCTATAGCCCACCCGTTTTTTGGCCATTTTTCTGCTGGACGAACTTGGTTCCCTGGCTTTCGGGGGGTTATTTTTGGGCGCAGCTGTGCCTGCGGCCTATTTTTGGCACTCGGAGGCCGCTCGTAAAGTCTCGCCCCATTCCGAGTCCGGCGGACGAAGTTGGCCTGCCCCTCCCCCCAAGGCTATAGCCCACCCGTTTTTTGGCCATTTTTCCGCTGGGGGGTTTGGGCGCGCCGACCTTCGGGCGGTTATTTTTGTGCGCGGCTGTGCCCACGGCCTATTTTTGGCACGCGGAGGCTGCTCGCAAAGTCTCGCCCCATTCCGTGTCCGGCGGACGAAGTTGGCCAGCCCCTCCCCCCAAGGCTATAGCCCACCCGTTTTTTGGCCATTTTTCCGCTGGGGGGTTTGGGCGCGCCGACCTTCGGGGGGTTATTTTTGGGTGCGTCTGTGCCCACGGCCTATATTTGGCACGCGGAGGCCGCTCGCAAAGTCTCACCCCATTCTGAGTCCGGCGGACGAAGTTTGCCAGCCCCTCCCCCCAAGGCTATAGCCCACCCGATTTTTGGCCATTTTCCCGGTGGATGAACTAGGCGCCCCGGCCTTCGGTGGGTTATTTTTGGGCGCGGCTGTGCCCGTAGCCTATTTTTGGCACGCGGAGGCCGCTCGCAAAGTCTCGCCTGATTCCGAGTCCGGCGGACGAAGTTGGCCAGCCCCTCCCCCCAAGGCTATAGCCCACCCGTTTTTTGGCCATTTTTCCGCTGGGGGGCTTGGGCGCGCCGACCTTCGGGGGGTTATTTTTGGGCGCGGCTGTGCCCACGGCATAGTTTTGGCACGCGGAGGCCGCTCGCAAAGTCTCGCCCCATTCTGAGTCCGGCGGACGAAGTTGGCCAGCCCCTCCCCCCAAGGGTATAGCCCACCCGTTTTTTGGCCATTTATCCGCTGGGGGGTTTGGGCGCGCCAACCTTTGGGGGGTTATTTTTGGGCACGGCTGTGTCAGCGGCCTATTTTTGGCACGCGGAGGCTGCTCGCAAAGTCTCGCCCCATTCCGAGTCCGGCAGACGAAGTTGGCCAGCCCCTCCCCCCAAGGTTATAGCCCACCCGTTTTTTGGCCATTTTTCCGCAGGACGAACTTGGCGCCCCGGCCTTCGGTGGGTTATTTTTGGGCGCGGCTGTGCCTGTAGCCTATTTTTACCACGCGGAGGCCGCTCGCAAAGTCTCGCCCCATTCCGAGTCCGGCGGAAGAAGTTGGCCAGCCCCTCCCCCCAAGGGTATAGCCCACCCGTTTTTTGCCCATTTTTCCGCTGGGGGGTTTGGGCGCGCCGACCTTCGGGCGGTTATTTTTGGGCGCGGCTGTGCCCGCGGCCTATTTTTGGCACGCGGAGGCCGCTCGCAAAGTCTCGCCCCATTCCGAGTCCGGCGGACGAAGTTGGCCAGCCCCTCCCCCCAAGGCTATAGCCCACCCGTTTTTTGGCCATTTTTCCGCTGGGGGGTTTGGGCGCGCCGACCTTCGGGCGGTTATTTTTGGGCGCGGCTGTGCCCGCGGCCTATTTTTGGCACGCGGAGGCCGCTCTTAAAGTCTCGCCCCATTCTGAGTCCGGCGGACGAAGTTGGCCAGCCCCTCCCCCCAAGGGTATAGCCCACCCGTTTTTTGGCCATTTATCCGCTAGGGGGTTTTGGCGCGCTGACCTTTGGGGGGTTATTTTTGGGCACGGCTGTGTCAGCGGCATATTTTTGGCACGCGGAGGCCGCTCGCAAAGTCTCGCCCCATTCCGAGTCCGGCGGACGAAGTTTGCCAGCCCCTCCCCCCAAGGCTATAGCCCACCCGTTTTTTGGCCATTTTTCCGCTGGACGAACATGGCGCCCCGGCCTTCGGTGTGTTATTTTTGGGCGCGGCTGTGCCCGCGGCCTATTGTTGGCACGTGGAGGCTGCTCGCAAACTCTCGCCCCATTCCGAGTCCGGCAGACGAAGTTGGCCAGCCCCTCCCCCCAAGGCTATAGCCCACCCGTTTTTTGGCCATTTTTCCGCTGGACGAACTTGGCGCCCCGGCCTTCGGTGGGTTATTTTTGGGTGCGGCTGTGCCTGTAGCCTATTTTTGGCACGCGTAGGCCGCTCGCAAAGTCTCGCCCCATTCCGAGTCCGGCGGACGAAGTTGGCCAGCCCCTCCCCCCAAGGCTATAGCCCACCCGTTTTTTGGCCATTTTTCCGCTGGACGAACTTGGCGCCCCGGCCTTCGGGTGGTTATTTTTGGGCGCGGCCGTGCCCGCGGCCTATTTTTGGCACGCGGGGGCCGCTCGCAAAGTCTCGCCCCATTCCGAGTCCGGCGGACGAAGTCGGCCAGCCCCTCCCCCCAAGGCTATAGCCCACCCGTTTTTTGGCCATTTTTCCGCTGGGGGGTTTGGGCGCGCCGACCTTCGGGGGTTTATTTTTGGGCGAGGCTGTGCCCGCGGCCTATTTTTGGCACACGGAGGCCGCTCGCAAGGTCTCGCCCCATTCCGAGTCTGGCGGACGAAGTGGGCCAGCCGCTCCCCCCAAGCCTATAGCCCACCCGTGTTTTGGCCATTTTTCCGCTGGACGAACTTAGCGCCCCGACCTTCGGGCGGTTATTTTTGGGCGCGGCTGTGCCCGCGGCCTATTTTTGGCACGCGGAGGGCGATCGCAAAGTCTCGCCCCATTCCGAGTCCGGCGGACGAAGTTGGCCAGCGCCTCCCCCAAAGGCTATAGCCCACCCGTTTTTTGTCCATTTTTCCGCTGGACGAACTTGGCGCCCCGGCCTTCGGGCGGTTATTTTGGGGTGCGGCTGTGCCCGCAGCCTATTTTTGGGCACGCGGAGGCTGCTCGCAAAGTCTCGTCCCATTCCGAGTCCGGCGGACGAAGTGGGCCGGCCCCTCCCCCCAAGGCTTTAGCTCACCCATTTTTTTGCCATTTTTCCGCTGGACGAACTTGGCGCCCCGGCCTTCGGGCGGTTATTTTTGTGTGCGGCTGTGCCCGCAGCCTATTTTTGGCACGCGGAAGCCGCTCGCAATGTCTCGCCCCATTCCGAGTCCGGCGGACGAAGTTGGCCAGCCGCTCCCCCCAAGACTATAGCCCACCCGTTTTTTGGCCATTTTTCCGCTGGTGGGTTTGGGCGCGCAGACCTTCGGGGGGTTATTTTTGGGGGCAGCTGTACCCGTGGCCTATTTTTGGGACGCGGAGGATGCTCCCAAAGTCTCGCCCCATTCCGAGTCCGGCGGACAAAGTTGGCCAGCCCCTACCCACAAGGCTATAGCCCGCCCGTTTTTTGGCCATTTTTCCGCTGGGGGGTTTGGGCGCGCCGACCTTCGGGCGATTATTTTTGGGCGCGGCTGTGCCTGCGGCCTATTTTTGGCACGCGGAGGCCGCTCGCAAAGTCTCGCCCCATTCCGAGTCCGGCGGATGAAGTTGGCCTGCCCCTCCCCCCAAGGCTATAGCCCACCCGTTTTTTGGCCATTTTTCCACTGGATGAACTTCGCGACCGGCCTTCGGGCGGTTATTTTTGGGCACGGCTGTGCCCGCGGCCTATTTTTGGCACGCGGAGGCCGCTCGTAAAGTCTCACCCCATTCCGAGTCCGGCGGACGAAGTGGGCCAACCCTTCCCCCCAAGGCTATAGCCCACCCGTTTTTTGACCATTTTTCCGCTCGACGAACTTGGCGCCCCGGCCTTCGGGCGGTTATTTTTGTGCGTAGCTGTGACCGCGGCCTATTTTTGGCATGCAGAGGCCTCTCGCAAAGTCTCGCCCCATTCCGAGTCCGGCGGACGAAGTTGGCCAGCCCTGCCCCCCAAGGCTATAACACACCCGTTTTTTTTGCCATTTTTCCGCTGGGGGGTTTGGGCGCGCCGACCTTCGGGGGGTTATTTTTGGGCGCGGTTGTGCCCACGGCCTATTTTTGGCACGTGGAGGCCACTCGCAAAGTCTAGTCCCATTCCGAGTTCGGCAGACGAAGTTGGCCAGCCCCTTCCCCCAAGGCTATAGCCCACCCGTTTTTTGGCCATTTTTCCGCCGGACGAACTTGGCGCCCCGGCCTTCAGGAGGTTATTTTTGGGCGCGGCTGCGTCCGAGGCCTATTTTTGGCACGCAGAGGCCGTTCGCAAAGTCTCACCCCTTTCCGAGTCCGGCGGACGAAGTTAGCCAGCCCCTCCCCCCAAGGCTATAGCCCACCCGTTTTTTGGCCATTTTTCCGCCGGACGAACATGGCGCCCCGGCCTTCGGGCGGTTATATTTGGCTGCGGCTGTGCCCGCGGCCTATTTTTGGAACGCGGAGGCCGCTCGCAAAGTCTCGCCCCATTCCGAGTCGGGCGGACGAAGTTGGCCAGCCCCTCCCCCCAAGGCTATAGCCCACCAGTTTTTGGGCCATTTTTCCGCTGGACGAACTTGGCGCCCCGGCCTTCGGGCGGTTATTTTTGGGCGCGGCTGTGCCCGAGACCTATTTTTAGCATGCGGAGGCCGCTCGAAAAGTCTCGCCCCATTCCGAGTCTGGCGGACGAAGTCGGCCAGCCCCTCCCCCCAAGGCTATAGCCCACCCGTTTTTTGGCCATTTTTCCGCTGGAGGAACTTGGCAACCAGGCCTTCGGGCGGTTATTTTTGGGCGCGGCTGTGCCCGCGGCCTATGTTTGGCACGCGGAGGCCTCTCGCAAAGTCTCACCCCATTCCGAGTCCGGCGGACGAAGTTGGCCAGCCCCGCCCCCCAAGGCTATAACCCACCCGTTTTTTGGCCATTTTTCCGCTGGACCAACGTGGCGCCCCGGCCTTCGGGCGGTTATTTTTGGGCGCGGCTGTGGCCGCGGCCTATTTTTGGCACGCGGAGGCTGCTAGCAAAGTCTCGCCCCATTCCGAGTCTGGCGGACGAAGTGGGCCAGCCCCTCCCCCCAAGGCTATAGCCCACCCGTTTTTTGGCCATTTTTCCGCTGGACGAACTTGGCGACCCGGCCTTCAGACGGTTATTTTTGGGCGCGGCTGTGCCCGCGGCCTATGTTTGGCACGCGGAGGCCTCTCGCAAAGTCTCGCCCCATTCCGAGTCGGGCGGACGAAGTTGGCCAGCCCCGCCCCCCAAGGCTATAACCCACCCGTTTTTTGGCCATTTTTCCGCTGGGGGGTTTGGGCGCGCCGACCATCGCGGGGTTCTTTCTGGCACGCGGCTGTGACCGCGGCCTATTTTTGGCACGCGGAGGCCGCTCGTAACGTCTCGCACCATTCCGAGTCCGGTGGACAAAGTTGGCCAGCCCCTCCCCCCATGGCTATAGCCCACCCGTTTTTTGGCCATTTTTCCACTGGACGAACTTGGCGCCCCGGCCTTCGGGCGGTTATTTTTGGGCGCGGCTGTGCCCGCGGCCTATTTTCGGCACGCGGAGGCCGCTCGCAAAGTCTCGCCCCATTTCGAGTTCGGCGGACGTAGTTGGCCAGCCCCTCCCCCCAAGGCTATAGCCCACCCGTTTTTTGGCCATTTTTCCGCCGGACAAACTTGGCGCCCCGGCCATCAGGCGGTTATATTTTGGCGCGGCTGTGACCGCGGCCTATTTTTGACACGCGGAGGCCGCTCGCAAAGTCTCGCCCCATTCCGAGTCCGGCGGATGAAGTTGGCCATCCCCTCCCCCCAAGGCTATAGCCCACCCGGTTTTTGGCTATTTTTCCGCTGGAGGAACTTGGCGCCCCGGCCTTCGGGCCGTTATTTTTGGACGCGGCTGTGTCCACGGCCTATTTTTGGCACACGAAAGCCGCTCGCAAAGTCTCGCCCCATTCCGAGTCCGGCGGACGAAGTTTGCCAGCCCCTCCCCCCAAGCTATAGCCCACCCGTTTTTTGGCCATTTTTCCGCTGGGGGTTTGGGCGCGCCGACCTTCGGGCGGTTATTTTTAAGCGTAGCTGTGCCCGTGCCCTATTTTTGGTACGCGGAGGCCGCTTGCAAAGTCTTGCCCCATTCCGAGTCCGGCGGACGAAGTTGGCCAGCCCCTCCCCCCAAGGCGACAGCCCACCCGTTTTTTGGCCATTTTTCCGCTAAGGGGTTTGGGCGCGCCGACCTTCGGGCGATTATTTTTGGGCGCGGCTGTGCCCGCGGCCTATTTTTGGCACGCGGAGGCCGCTCGCAAAGTGTGGCCCCATTCCGAGTCCGGCGGACGTAGTTGGCCAGCCCCTCCCCACAAGGCTATAGCCCACCCGTTTTTTGGCCATTTTTCAGCTGGACAAACCAGGTGCCCCAGCCTTCGGGCGGTTATTTTTGGGCGCGGCTTTGCCCGCGGCCTATTTTTGGCACGCGGAGGCCGCTCGCAAAGTCTCGCCCCATTCTGAGTCCGGCGGACGAAGTTGGGCAGCCCCTCCCCCCAAGGCTATAGCCCACCCGTTTTTTGGCCATTTTTCCGCTGGGGGGTTTGGGCGCGCTGACCTTCGGGGGGTTATATTTGGACGCGGCTGTGCCCGCGGCCT
The DNA here is from genome assembly GCA_030444885.1 of Citrus sp. QX-2021. Classification (NCBI taxonomy): domain Eukaryota; kingdom Viridiplantae; phylum Streptophyta; class Magnoliopsida; order Sapindales; family Rutaceae; genus Citrus; species Citrus sp. QX-2021. Next base: position 105,093 of record JAUJEF010000042.1, on the reverse strand, counting down.
ATTTTTGGCACGCGGAGGCCGTTCGCAAAGTCTTGCCCCATCCCGAGTCCGGCGGACGAAGTGGGCCAGCCCCTCCCCCCAAGGCTATAGCCCACCCGTTTTTTGGCCATTTTTCCGCTGGGGGTTTGGGCGCGCCGACCTTCGGGGGGTTATTTTTGGGCGCGGCTGTGCCCGCGGCCTATTTTTGGCACGCGGAGGCCGCTCGCAAAGTCTCGCCCCATTCCGAGTCCGGCGGACGAAGTTGGCCAGCCCCTCCCCCCAAGGCTATAGCCCACCCGTTTTTGGGCCATTTTTCCGCTGGACGAACTTGGCGCCCCGGCCTTCGGGCGGTTATTTTTGGGCGCGGCTGTGCCCGAGACCTATTTTTAGCACGCGGAGGCCGCTCGAAAAGTCTCGCCCCATTCCGAGTCTGGCGGACGAAGTCGGCCAGCCCCTCCCCCCAAGGCTATAGCCCACCCGTTTTTTGGCCATTTTTCCGCTGGACCAACGTGGCGCCCCGGCCTTCGGGCGGTTATTTTTGGGCGCGGCTGTGCCCGCGGCCTATTTTTGGCACGCGGAGGCCGCTCGCAAAGTGTGGCCCCATTCCGAGTCCGGCGGACGTAGTTGGCCAGCCCCTCCCCACAAGGCTATAGCCCACCCGTTTTTTGGCCATTTTTCCGCCGGACGAACTTGGCGCCCCGGCCTTCAGGAGGTTATTTTTGGGCGCGGCTGCGTCCGAGGCCTATTTTTGGCACGCGGAGGCCGCTCGCAAAGTCTCGCCCTTTCCGAGTCCGGCGGACGAAGTTAGCCAGCCCCTCCCCCCAAGGCTATAGCCCACCCGTTTTTTGGCCATTTTTCCGCCGGACGAACATGGCGCCCCGGCCTTCGGGTGGTTATATTTGGGCGCGGCTGTGCCCGCGGCCTATTTTTGGCACGCGGAGGCCGCTCGCAAAGTCTCGCCCCATTCCGAGTCCGGCGGAAGAAGTTGGCCAGCCCCTCCCCCCAAGGCTATAGCCCACCCGTTTTTTGGCCATTTTTTCACTGGACGAACTTGGCGCCCCGGCCTTCGGGCGGTTATTTTTGGGCACGGCTATGCCCGCGGCCTATTTTTGGCACGCGGAGGCCGCTCGCAAAGTCTCACCCCATTCCGAGTCCGGCGGACGAATTGGGCCAGCCCTTCCCCCCAAGGCTATAGCCCACCCGTTTTTTGGCCATTTTTCCGCTGGACGAACTTGGCGCCCCGGCCTTCGGGCGGTTATTTTTGTGCGTAGCTGTGACCGCGGCCTATTTTTGGCACGCGGAGGCCGCTCGCAAAGTTTCGCCCCATTCCGAGTCCGGCAGACGAAGTTGGCCAGCCCTCCCCCCAAGGCTATAGCCCACCCGTTTTTTGGCCATTTTTCCGCTGGACGAACTTGGCGACCCGGCCTTCAGACGGTTATTTTTGGGCGCGGCTGTGCCCGCGGCCTATGTTTGGCACGCGGAGGCCTCTCGCAAAGTCTCGCCCCATTCCGAGTCGGGCGGACGAAGTTGGCCAGCCCCGCCCCCCAAGGCTATAGCCCACCCGGTTTTTGGCTATTTTTCCGCTGGAGGAACTTGGCGCCCCGGCCTTCGGGCCGTTATTTTTGGACGCGGCTGTGTCCACGGCCTATTTTTGGCACACGAAAGCCGCTCGCAAAGTCTCGCCCCATTCCGAGTCCGGCGGACGAAGTTTGCCAGCCCCTCCCCCCAAGCTATAGCCCACCCGTTTTTTGGCCATTTTTCCGCTGGGGGTTTGGGCGCGCCGACCTTCGGGCGGTTATTTTTAAGCGTAGCTATGCCCGCGCCCTATTTTTGGTACGCGGAGGCCGCTTGCAAAGTCTTGCCCCATTCCGAGTCCGGCGGACGAAGTTGGCCAGCCCCTCCCCCCAAGGCGACAGCCCACCCGTTTTTTGGCCATTTTTCCGCTGGGGGGTTTGGGCGCGCCGACCTTTGGGCGATTATTTTTGGGCGCGGCTGTGCCCGCGGCCTATTTTTGGGACGCGGAGGCTGTTCCCAAATTCTCGCCCCATTCCGAGTCCGGCGGACGAAGTTGGCCAGCCCCTACCCACAAGGCTATAGCCCACCTGTTTTTTGGCCATTTTTCCGCTGGGGGGTTTGGGCTCGCCGACCTTCGGGTGATTATTTTTGGGCGCGGCTGTGTCCGCAGCCTATTTTTGGGACGCGGAGGCTGTTCCCAAAGTCTCGCCCCATTCCGAGTCCGGCGGACGAAGTTGGCCAGCCCCTACCCACAAGGCTATAGCCCACCCGTTTTTTGGCCATTTTTCCGCTGGGGGGTTTGGCCGCGCCGACCTTCGGGCGATTATTTTTGGGCGCGGCTGTGCCCGCGGCCTATTTTTGGCACGCGGAGGCCACTCGCAAAGTCTCGTCCCATTCCGAGTTCGGCAGACGAAGTTGGCCAGCCCCTTCCCCCAAGGCTATAGCCCACCCGTTTTTTGGCCATTTTTCCGCCGGACGAACTTGTCGCCCCGGGCTTCGGGCGGTTATATTTGGGCGCGGCTGTGCCCGCGGCCTATTTTTGGCACGCGGAGGCCTCTCGCAAAGTCTCGCCCCATTCCGAGTTCGGGCGGACGTAGTGGGCCAGCCCCTCCCCCCAAGGCTATAGCCCACCGGTTTTTTGGCCATTTTTCCGCTGGGGGTGTGGGCGCGCCGACCTTTGGGGGGTTATTTTTGGGCGCGGTTGTGCCCACGGCCTATTTTTGGCACGCGGAGGCCACTCGCAAAGTCTCGTCCCATTCCGAGTTCGGCAGACGAAGTTGGCCAGCCCCTTCCCCCGAGGCTATAGCCCACCCGTTTTTTGGCCATTTTTCCGCCGGACGAACTTGGCGCCCCGGCCTTCAGGAGGTTATTTTTGGGCGCGGCTGCGTCCGAGGCCTATTTTTGGCACGCGGAGGCCGCTCGCAAAGTCTCGCCCCTTTCCGAGTCCGGCGGACGAAGTTAGCCAGCCCCTCCCCCCAAGGCTATAGCCCACCCGTTTTTTGGCCATTTTTCCGCCGGACGAACATGGCGCCCCGGCCTTCGGGTGGTTATATTTGGGCGCGGCTGTGCCCGCGGCCTATTTTTGGCACGCGGAGGCCGCTCGCAAAGTCTCGCCCCATTCCGAGTCCGGCGGAAGAAGTTGGCCAGCCCCTCCCCCCAAGGCTATAGCCCACCCGTTTTTTGGCCATTTTTTCACTGGACGATCTTGGCGCCCCGGCCTTCGGGCGGTTATTTTTGGGCACGGCTATGCCCGCGGCCTATTTTTGGCACGCGGAGGCCGCTCGCAAAGTCTCACCCCATTCCGAGTCCGGCGGACGAATTGGGCCAGCCCTTCCCCCCAAGGCTATAGCCCACCCGTTTTTTGGCCATTTTTCCGCTGGACGAACTTGGCGCCCCGGCCTTCGGGCGGTTATTTTTGTGCGTAGCTGTGACCGCGGCCTATTTTTGGCACGCGGAGGCCGCTCGCAAAGTTTCGCCCCATTCCGAGTCCGGCAGACGAAGTTGGCCAGCCCTCCCCCCAAGGCTATAGCCCACCCGTTTTTTGGCTATTTTTCCGCTGGAGGAACTTGGCGCCCCGGCCTTCAAACCGTTATTTTTGGGCGCGGCTGAGCCATCGGCCTATTTTTGGCACACGAAAGCAGCTCGCAAAGTCTCGTCCCATTCCGAGTCCGGCGGACGAAGTTTGCCAGCCCCTCCCCCCAAGCTATAGCCCACCCGTTTTTTTGCCATTTTTCCGCTGGGGTTTGGGCGCGCCGACCTTCGGGGGGTTATTTTCAAGCGCAGCTGTGTCCGCACCCTATTTTTGGTACGCGGAGGCCGTTTGCAAAGTCTTGCCCCATTCCGAGTCCGGCGGACGAAGTTGGCCAGCCCCTCCCCCCAAGGCGATAGCCCACCCGTTTTTTGGCCATTTTTCCGCTGGGGGGTTTGGGCGCGCCGCCCTTCGGGCGATTATTTTTGGGCGCGGCTGTGCCCGCCGCCTATTTTTGGCTCGCGGAGGCCGCTCGTAAAGTCTCGCCCCATTCCTAGTCCGGCGGACGAAGTAGGCCAGCCCCTCCCCCCAAGGCTATAGCCCACCCGTTTTTTGGCCATTTTTCCGCGGGGGGGTTTGGGCGCGCCGAACTTCGGAGGGTTATTTTTGGGCGCGGCTGTGTCCGATGCCCATTTTTGGCACGCGGAGGCCGCTCGTAAAGTCTCACCCCATTCCGAGTCCGCGGCGGACGAAGTTGGCCAGCCCCTCCCACCAAGGCTATAGGCCACCCGTTTTTTGGCCATTTTTCCGCTGGACGAACTTGGCGCCCCGGCCTTCGGGCAGTTATATTTGAGCGCGCCTATGCCCGTGGCCTATTTTTGCCACGCAGAGGCCGCTCGCAAAGTCTCGCCCCATTCCGAGTCCGGCGGATGAAGTTGGCCAGCCCCTCCCCCCTAGGTTATAGCCCACCCGTTTTTTGGCCATTTTTCCGCTGGGGGGTTTGGGCGTGCCGACCTTCGGGGGGCTATTTTTGGGCGCGGCTGTGCCCGCGCCCTATTTTTGGCACGCGGAGGCCGCTCGCAAAGTCTCACCCCATTCCGAGTCCGGCGGACGAACTTCGCCCACGCCCCCCACCAAGGCTATAGCCCACCCGTTTTTTGGCCATTTTTCCGCTGGGGGGTTTTGGCACCACGACCTTCGAGAGCTTATTTTTGGGCGTGGCTTTGTCCGTGGCTTATTTTTGACACCCCGAGGCCCCTCGCAAAGTCTCGCCCCATTCCCAGTCCGGCGGACGAACTTCTCCCGCGCCCCCCACCAAGGCTGTAGCCCACCCGTTTTTTGGCCATTTTTCCGCTGGGGGGTTTTGGTACCACGACCTTTGGGCGCGGCTTTGCCCGCGGCTTATTTTTGGCACCTCGAGGCCCCTCGCAAAGTCTCGCCCCATTCCGAGTCCGGCGGACGAACATCGCCTGCGCCCCCCACCAAGGCTATAGCCCACCCGTTTTTTGGCCATTTTTCCGCTGGGGGGTTTTGGCACCACGACCTTTGGGCGCTTATTTTTGGGCGCGGCTTTGCTCACGGCTTATTTTTGGAACCCTGAGGCCCCTCGCAAAGTCTCGCCCCATTCCGAGTCCGGCGGACAAACTTCGCCGGCGCCCCCCACCAAGGCTATAGCCCACCCATTTTTTGGCTATTTTTCTGCTGGGAGGTTTTGGCACCACGACCTTCGGGCGCTTATTTTTTGGCGCAGCTTTGCCCACGGCTTAGTTTTGGCACCCCGAGACCCCTCGCAAATTCTGGCCCCTTTCCGAGTCCGGCGGACGAACTTCGACCGCGCCCCCCACTAAGGCTATAGCCCACCCGTTTTTTGGATATTTTTCCGCTGGGGGGTTTTGGCACCACGACCTTCGGGCGCTTATTTTTGGGCACGGCTTTGCCCGCGGCTTATTTTTGGCACCCCAAGGCCCCTCGCAAAAGTCTCGCCCCATTCTGAGTCCGGCGGACGAACTTCGCCCGCGCCCCCCACCAAGGCTATAGCCCACCCGTTTTTTGGCCATTTGTCCGCTGGGGGGTTTTGGCACCACGACCTTCGGGGGCTTATTTTTTGGCGCAGCTTTGCCCACGGCTTAGTTTTGGCACCCCGAGGCCCCTCGCAAATTCTGGCCCCTTTCCGAGTCCGGCGGACGAACTTCGACCGCGCCCCCCACTAAGGCTATAGCCCACCCGTTTTTTGGATATTTTTCCGCTGGGGGGTTTTGGCACCACGACCTTCGGGCGCTTATTTTTGGGCACGGCTTTGCCCGCGGCTTATTTTTGGCACCCCAAGGCCCCTCGCAAAAGTCTCGCCCCATTCTGAGTCCGGCGGACGAACTTCGCCCGCGCCCCCCACCAAGGCTATAGCCCACCCGTTTTTTGGCCATTTGTCCGCTGGGGGGTTTTGGCACCACGACCTTCGGGGGCTTATTTTTTGGCGTAGCTTTGCCCGCGGCTTATTTTTGGCACCCCAAGGCCCCTCGCAAAGTCTCGCCCCATTCCGAGTCCAGCGGGCGAACTTCACCCACGCCCCCCACCAAGGCTATAGCCCACCCGTTTTTTGGCCATTTTTCCGCTGGGGGGTTTTGGCACCACGACCTTCGGGCGCTTATTTTTGGCCGCGGCTTTGCCCGCGGCTTATTTTTGGCACCCCGAGTCCCCTCGAAAATTCTCGCCCCATTCCGAGTCCGGCGGACGAACTTTGCCCGCGCACCCTCACCAAGGCTATAGCCCACCCGTTTTTTGGCCATTTTTCCGCTGGGGGGTTTTGGCACCACGACCTTCGGGCGCTTATTTTTGGCCGCGGCTTTGCCCGCGGCTTATTTTTGGCACCCCGAGTCCCCTCGAAAATTCTCGCCCCATTCCGAGTCCGGCGGACGAACTTCGCCCGCGCCCCCCACCAAGGCTATAGCCCACCCGTTTTTTGGCCATTTTTCCGCTAGGGTGTTTTGGCACCACGACCTTCGGGGGCTTATTTTTGGGCGCTGCTTTTTCCGAGGCTTATTTTTGGTACCCCGAGGCCCCTCGCAAAGTCTTGCCCCATTCCGAGTCCGGCGGACGAACTTCGCCCGCCCCCCCCACCAAGGCTATAGCCCACCCGTTTTTTGGCCATTTTTCCGCTGGGGGGTTTTGGCACCACAACCTTCGGGCGCTTATTTTTGGGCGCGGCTTTGCCCGCGGCTTATTTTTGGCACCCCGAGGCCCCTCGCAAAGTCTCGCCCCATTCCGAGTCCGGCGGGCGAACTTCACCCACGCCCCCCACCAAGGCTATAGCCCACCCGTTTTTTTGGCCATTTTTCCGATGAGGGGTTTTGGCACCACGACCTTCGGGGGCTTATTTTTGGGTGGGACTTTGTCCACGACTTATTTTTGGCACCCCGAGGCCCCTCGGAATGTCTCGCCCAATTACGAGTCCGGCAGACGTACTTCGCCCGCGCCCCCCACCAAGGCTATATCCCACCCGTTTTTTGGCCATTTTTCCGATGGGGGGTTTTGGCACCACGACCTTCGGGCAAGGATTTGCCCGCGGCTTATTTTCTGTACCCTGAGGCCCCTCGCAATGTCTCGCCCCATTCCGAGTCCGGCGTACGAACTTCTCCCGCGCCCCCCACCAAGGCTATAGCCCACCCGTTTTTTGGCCATTTTTCCGATGGGGGGTTTTGGCACCACGACCTTCGGGCGCTTATTTTTGGGTACGGCTTTGTCCGTGGCTTATGTTTGGCACCCCGAGGCCCTCGCAAAGTCTCGTCCCATTCCGAGTCCGGCGGACGAACTTCGCCCGCGCCCCCCACCAAGGCTATAGCCCACCCGTTTTTTGGCCATTTTTCCGCTGGGGGGTTTTGGCACCACGACCTTCGGGCACTTATTTTTGGGCGTAGCTTTGCCCGCGGCTTATTTTTGGCACCCCAAGGCCCCTCACAAAGTCTCGCCCCATTCCGAGTCCGGCGGGCGAACTTCACCCACGCCCCCCACCAAGGCTATAGCCCACCCGTTTTTTGGCCATTTTTCCGATGAGGGGTTTTGGCACCACGACCTTCGGGGGCTTATTTTTGGGTGGGACTTTGTCCACGACTTATTTTTGGCACCCCGAGGCCCCTCGGAATGTCTCGCCCAATTACGAGTCCGGCAGACGTACTTCGCCCGCGCCCCCCACCAAGGCTATATCCCACCCGTTTTTTGGCCATTTTTCCGATGGGGGGTTTTGGCACCACGACCTTCGGGCAAGGATTTGCCCGCGGCTTATTTTCTGTACCCTGAGGCCCCTCACAATGTCTCGCCCCATTCCGAGTCCGGCGTACGAACTTCTCCCGCGCCCCCCACAAAGGCTATAGCCCACCCGTTTTTTGGCCATTTTTCCGATGGGGGGTTTTGGCACCACGACCTTCGGGCGCTTATTTTTGGGTACGGCTTTGTCCGTGGCTTATGTTTGGCACCCCGAGGCCCTCGCAAAGTCTCGTCCCATTCCGAGTCCGGCGGACGAACTTCGCCCGCGCCCCCCACCAAGGCTATAGCCCACCCGTTTTTTGGCCATTTTTCCGATGGGGGGTTTTGGCACCACGACCTTTGGGCGCTTAATTTTGGGCGCGGCTTTGCCCGCGGCTTATTTTTGGAACCCCGAGGCCCCTCGCAAAGTCTCGCCCCATTCCGAGTCCGGCGGACGAACTTCGACCGCGCCCCCAACTAAGGCTATAGCCCACCCGTTTTTTGGATATTTTTCCGCTGGGGGGTTTTGGCACCACGACCTTCGGGCGCTTATTTTTGAATGCGGCTTTTTCCGCGTCTTATTTTTGGCACCCCGAGGCCCCTTGCAAAGTCTTACCTCATTCCGAGTCCGGCGGACGAACTTCGCCCGCGCACCCTCACCAAGGCTATAGCCCACCCGTTTTTTGGCCATTTTTCCGCTGGGGGGTTTTGGCACCACGACCTTCGGGCGCTTATTTTTGGCCGCGGCTTTGCCCGCAGCTTATTTTTGGCACCCCGAGTCCCCTCGAAAAGTCTCGCCCCATTCCGAGTCCGGCGGACGAACTTCGCCCGCGCCCACCACCAAGGCTATAGCCCACCCGTTTTTTGGCCATTTTTCCGCTAGGGGGTTTTGGCACCACGACCTTCGGGGGCTTATTTTTGGACGCGGCTTTGTCTGAGGCTTATTTTTTGTACCCCGAGGCCCCTCGCAAAGTCTTGCCCCATTCCGAGTCCGGCGGACGAACTTCGCCCGCCCCCCCCACCAAGGCTATAGCCCACCCGTTTTTTGGCCATTTTTCCGCTGTGGGGTTTTGGCACCACAACCTTCGGGCACTTATAGTTGGGCGCGGCTTTGCCCGCGTCTTATTTTTGGCACCCCGAGGCCCCTCACAAATTCTCCCCCCATTCGGAGTCCGGCGGACGAACTTCGCCCGCGCCCCCCACCAAGGCTATAGCCCACCCGTTTTTTGGCTATTTTTCCGGTGGGAGGTTTTGGCACCACGACCTTTGGGCGCTTATTTTTGGGCGCGGCTTTGCCCGCGGCTTATTTTTGGCACCCCGAGGCCTCTCGCAAAAGTCTCGCACCATTCCGAGTCCGGCGGACGAACTTCGACCGCGCCCCCCACCAAGGCTATAGCCCACCCATTTTTTGGCCATTTTTCCGCTGGGGGGTTTTGGCACCACGACCTTCGGGCACTTATTTTTGGGCGTAGCTTTGCCCGCGGCTTATTTTTGGCACCCCAAGGCCCCTCGTAAAGTCTCGCCCCATTCCGAGTCCGGCGGGCGAACTTCACCCACGCCCCCCACCAAGGCTATAGCCCACCCGTTTTTTGGCCATTTTTCCGATGAGGGGTTTTGGCACCACGACCTTCGGGGGCTTATTTTTGGGTGGGACTTTGTCCACGACTTATTTTTGGCACCCCGAGGCCCCTCGGAATGTCTCGCCCAATTACGAGTCCGGCAGACGTACTTCGCCCGCGCCCCCCACCAAGGCTATATCCCACCCGTTTTTTGGCCATTTTTCCGATGGGGGGTTTTGGCACCACGACCTTCGGGCAAGGCTTTGCCCGCGGCTTATTTTCTGTACCCTGAGGCCCCTCGCAATGTCTCGCCCCATTCCGAGTCCGGCGTACGAACTTCTCCCGCGCCCCCCACAAAGGCTATAGCCCACCCGTTTTTTGGCCATTTTTCCGATGGGGGGTTTTGGCACCACGACCTTCGGGCGCTTATTTTTGGGTGCGGCTTTGTCCGCGGCTTATGTTTGGCACCCCGAGGCCCCTCGCAAAGTCTCGTCCCATTCCGAGTCCGGCGGACGAACTTCGCCCGCGCCCCCCACCAAGGCTATAGCCCACCCGTTTTTTGGCCATTTTTCCGATGGGGGGTTTTGGCACCACGACCTTCGGGCGCTTATTTTTGGGTGCGGCTTTGTCCGCGGCTTATGTTTGGCACCCCGAGGCCCCTCGCAAAGTCTCATCCCATTCCAAGTCCGGCGGACGAACTTCGCCCGCGCCCCCCACCAAGGCTATAGCCCACCCGTTTTTTGGCAATTTTTCCGCTGGGGGGTTTTGGCACCACGACCTTCGGGTGCTTCTTTTTGGGCACGGATTTGCCCGTGTCTTACTTTTGGCACCCCGAGGCCCCTCGCAAACTCTCGCCCCATTCCGAGTCCGGCGGACAAACTTCCGACGCGCCCCCACCAAGGCTATAGCCCACCCGTTTTTTGGCCATTTTTTCGCTGTGGGGTTTTGGTACCACGACCTTGGGGAGCTTATTTTGGGCGCTGCTTTACCCATGGCTTATTTTTGGCACCCGAGGCCCCTCGCAAAGTCTCGCCCCATTCTGAGTCCGGCGGACGAACTTCGCCCGAGCCTCCCACCAAGGCTATAGCCCACCCGTTTTTTGGCCATTTTTCCTCTGGGGAGTTTTGGTACCACGACCTTCGGGTGGTTATTTTTGGGCGCGGCTTTGCCTGCGACTTATTGTTTGCACCCTGAGGGCCCACGCAAAGTGTCGTCCCATTCCGAGTCCAGCGGACGAACTTCGCCCGCGCCCCCCACCAAGGCTATAGCCCACCCGTTTTTTGGCCATTTTTCCGCTGGGGGGTTTTGGCACCACGACCTTCGGGTGCTTCTTTTTGGGAATGGATTTGCCCGCATCTTACTTTTGGCACCCCGAGGCCCCTCGCAAAGTCTCACCCCATTCCGAGTCCGGCGGACGAACTTCACCCTGTCCCCCCACCAAGGCTATAGCCCACCCGTTTTTGGCCATTTTTCCGCTGGGGGGTTTTGGCACCACGACCTTCGGGCACTTATTTTTGGGTGCGGCTTTTCCACGGCTTATTTTGGCACCCCGAGGCCCCTCGCAAAGTCTCGCCCCATTCCGAGTCCGGCGGACGAAGATCGCCCGCACCCCCCGCCAAGGCTATAGCCCACCCGTTTTTTGGCCATTTTTCCGCTGGGGGGTTTTGGTACCACGACCTTCGGGCGTTTTTTTTTTTACACGGCTTTGTCCGCGGCTTATTTTGGCACCCGAGGCCCCTCGCAAAGTCTCGCCCCATTCCTAGTCCGGCGGACGAACTTCGACCGCGCCCCCCACCAAGGCTATAGCCCACCCGTTTTTTGGCCATTTTTCCGCTGGGGGGTTTTGGTACCACGACCTTCGGGCACTTATTTTTGGGCGTAACTTTGCCCGCGGCTTATTTTTGGCACCCCAAGGCCCCTCGCAAAGTCTCGCCCCATTCCGAGTCCGGCGGGCGAACTTCACCCGCGCCCCCCACCAAGGCTATAGCCCACCCGTTTTTTGGCCATTTTTCCGATGAGGGGTTTTGGCACCACGACCTTAGGGGGCTTATTTTTGGGCGGGACTTTGTCCACGACTTATTTTTGGCACCTCGAGGCCCCTCGGAATGTCTCGCCCCATTACGAGTCCGGCAGACGTACTTCGCCCGCGCCCCCCACCAAGGCTATATCCCACCCGTTTTTTGGCCATTTTTCCGATGGGGGGTTTTGGCACCACGACCTTCGGGCAAGGCTTTGCCCGCGGCTTAGTTTCTGTACCTTGAGGCCCCTCGCAAAGTCTCGCCCCATTCCGAGACAGGCGGACGAACTTCTCCCGCGCCCCCCACAAAGGCTATAGCCCACCCGTTTTTTGGCCATTTTTCCGATGGGGGGTTTTGGCACCACGACCTTCGGGCTCTTATTTTTGGGTTCGGCTTTGTCCACGGCTTATGTTTGGCACCCCGAGGCCCCTCGCAAAGTCTCGTCCCATTCCGAGTCCGGCGGACGAACTTCGCCCGCGCCCCCCACCAAGGCTATAGCCCACCCGTTTTTTGGCCATTTTTCCGATGGGGGGTTTTGGTACCACGACCTTCGGGCGCTTATTTTTGGGTGCGGCTTTGTCCGCGGCTTATGTTTGGCACCCCGAGGCCCCTCGCAAAGTCTCGTCCCATTCCGAGTCCGGCGGACGAACTTCGCCCGCGCCCCCCACCAAGGCTATAGCCCACCCGTTTTTTGGCAATTTTTCCGCTGGGGGGTTTTGGTACCACGACCTTCGGGTACTTATTTTTGGCACCCCGAGGCCCCTCCCAAAGTCTCGTCCCATTCCGAGTCCGGCGGACGAACTTCGCCCGCGCCCCCCACAAAGGCTATAGCCCACCCGTTTTTTGGCTATTTTTCCGCTGGGGGGTTTTGGCACCACGACCTTCGGGTGCTTCTTTTTGGGCACGGATTTGCCCATGTCTTACTTTTGGCACCCCGAGGCCCCTCGCAAACTCTCGCCCCATTCCGAGTCCGGCGGACAAACTTCGCCCGCGCCCCCCACCAAGGCTATAGCCCACCCGTTTTTTGGCCATTTTTTCGCTGTGGGGTTTTGGTTCCACGACCTTTGGGTGCTTATTTTGGGCGCGGCTTTACCCGCGGCTTATTTTTGGCACCCCGAGGCCCCTCGCAAAGTCTCGCCCCATTCTGAGTCCGGCGGACGAACTTCGCCCGAGCCTCCCACCAAGGCTATAGCCCACCCGTTTTTTGGCCATTTTTCCTCTGGGGAGTTTTGGTACCACGACCTTTGGGCACTTATTTTGGGCGCGGCTTTACCCGCGGCTTATTTTTGGCACCTCAAGGCACCTGGGAAAGTGTCGCCCCATTCCGAGTTCGACGGACGAACTTCGCCCGCGCCCCCCACCAAGGCTATAGCCCACCCGTTTTTTGCCCATTTTTCCGATGTGGGGTTTTGGCACCACGTCCTTCGGACGCTTATTTTTGGGTGCAGCTTTGCCCGCGGCTTATTTTTGGCACCCCGAGGCCCTTGGTAAAGTGTCGCCCCATTCCGAGTCCGGAGGACGAACTTCGCCCGCGCCCCCCACCAAGGTTATAGCCAACCCGTTGTTTGGCCATTTTTCCCCTGGGGGGTTTTGGTACCACGACCTTCGGGCACTTATTCTTTGGCGCAGCTTAGGCCGCGGCTTATTTTTGGCACCCCGAGGCCCCTCGCAAAGTCTCACCCCATTCCGAGTCCGGCGGACGAAATTCGCCCGCGCCCCCAACCAAGGCTATAGCCCACCCGTTTTTTGGCCATTTTTCCGCTGGGGGGTTTTGGCACCACGACCTTCGGGCCCCCATTTTTAGGTGCGGCTTTACCCGCTGCTTATTTTTGGCACCCCGAGGCCCCTCGCAATATCTCGCCCCATTCCGAGTCCGGCGGACGAACTTCGCCTGCGCCCCCCACCATGGCTATAGACCACCCGTTTTTTGGCCATTTTTCCGCTGGGGGGTTTTGGCCCCACGACCTTCGGGCACCTCTTTTTGGGTGCGGATTTGCCCGCGTCTTATTTTTGGTACCCCGATACCACTCGCAAAGTCTCGCCCCATTCTGAGTCTGGCGGACGAACTTCGCCCGCGCCCCCGACCAAGGCTATAGCCCACCCCTTTTTTGGCTATTTTTCCGCTGGGAGGCTTTGGTACCACGACCTTCGGGCGCTTATTTTTGGGCGCAGCTTTGCGCGCGGCTTATGTTTGGCACCCCGAAGCCCCTCGTAAAGTCTCGCCCCATTCCGAGTCCGGTGGACGAACTTCGCCCGCACCCCCCATCGAGGCTATAGACCACCCGTTTTTCGTCAATTTTTGCGCTGGGGGGTTTTGGCACCACGACCTTCGGGCGCTTATTTTTGGTCGCGGCTTTGCCCGCAGCTTATTTTTGGCACCCCGAGGCCCCTCACAACGTCTCACCCCATTCTGAGTCCGGCGGACGAACTTCGCCCGCGCCCCCCACCAAGGCTATAGCACACCCGTTTTTTGGCCACTTTTCCACTGGGGGGTTTTGGCACCACGACCTTCGGGCGCTTATTTTTGGGCGCGGCTTTGACCTCGGCATATTTTTGGCACCCCGAGGCCCCTCGCAAAGTCTCGCCCTATTCCGAGTCCGGCGGACGAACTTCGCCCGCGCCCCCCATCAAGGCTATAGCCCACCCGTTTTTTGGCCATTTTTGCGCAGGGGGGTTTTGGCACGATGACCATCGGGGGCTTATTTTTAGGCGCGGCTTTAACCGCGGCCTATTTTTGGCACGCGGAGGCCGCTTGCATAGTCTCGCCCCATTCTGAGTCCGGCGCACGAATTTGGCCAGCCCCTCCCCCCAAGGCTATAGCCAACCCGTTTTTTGGTCATTTTTCCGCTGGGGGGTTTGGGGGCGCCGACCTTCGGGGGGTTATTTTTGGGCGCGGTTGTGCCCGCGGCCTATTTTTGGCATGCGGAGCCCGCTCGCAAAGTCTCGCCCCATTCCGAGTCCGGCGGACGAAGTTGGCCAGCCCCTCCCCCCAAGGTTATAGCGCACCCGTTTTTTGGCCATTTTTCCGCCGGGGGGTTTGGGCGCGCCGACCTTCGGGGGTTATTTTTGGGCGCGGCTGTGCCCGCTGCCTATTTTTGGAACGCGGAGGCCGCTCGCAAAGTCTCGCCCCATTCTGAGTCCAGCGGACGAAGTTGGCCAGCCCCTCCCCCCAAGGCTATAGCCCACCCATTTTTTGGCCATTTTTCCGCTGGGGGGCTTGGGCGCGCCGACCTTCGGGGGGTTATTTTCGGGTGCGACTGTGCCCGGGGCCTATTTTTGGCACGCGGAGGCTGCTCGCAAAGTCTCGCCCCATTCCGAGTCCGGCGGACGAAGTTGGACAGCCCCTCCCCCCAAGGCTATATCCCACCCGTTTTTGTGGCCTTTTTCCGCTGGACGAAGTTGGCGCCCCGACCTTCGGGCGGTTATTTTTTGGCGCGCCTGTGCCCGCGGCCTAGTTTTGGAACACGTAGGACCTTCGCAAAGTCTCGCGCCATTCCGAGTCCGGCGGATGAAGTTGGCCAGCCCCACCCCCCAAGGCTATAGCCCACCCGTTTTTGTGGCTTTTTTCCGCTGGACGAACTTGGCGCCCCGGCCTTCGGGCGGTTATTTTTGGCCACGGCTGTGCCCATGGCCTATTTTTGGCACACGGAGGGCCCTATCAAAGTCTCTCGCCATTCCGAGTCCGTCGGACGAACTTGGCCAGCCCCACCCCCCAAGGCTATAGCCCACCCGTTTTTGTGGCCTTTTTCCGCTGGACGAACTTGGCGCCCCGGCCTTCGGGCGGTTATTTTTGGGCGCGGCTGTGCCCGTGGCCTATTTTTAGCACACGGAGGCCCCTCGCAAAGTCTTGCGCCATTCCGAGTCCGGCGGACGAAGTTGGCCAGCCCCACCCCCCTAGGCTATAGCCCACCCATTTTTGTGGCCTTTTTCCGCTGGACGAACTTGGCGCCCCGCCCGTTGGGCAGTTATTTTTTGTCACGGCTGTGCCCACGACCTATTTTTGGCACACGGAGGACCCTCGCAAAGTCTCGCGCCATTCCGAGCCCGGCAGACGAAGTTGGCCAGCCCCACCCCCCAAGGCTATGTCCCACCCGTTTTTGTGGCCTTTTTCCGCTGGACGAAGTTGGTGCCCCGACCTTCGGGCAGTTATTTTTGGGAGCGGCTGTGCCCGCGGACTATTTTTGGAACAGAGAGGCCCCTCGCAAAGTCTCGCGCAATTCCGAGTCCGGCGGACGAAGTCGGCCAGCCCCACCCCCCAAGGCTATAGCCCACCCGTTTTTTTGGCCTTTTTCCGCTGGACGAACTTGGCACCCCGGCCTTCGGGCGGTTATTTTTGGCCACGGCTGTGCCCGCGGCCTATTTTTGGCACACGGAGGACCCTCGCAAAGTCTCGCACCATTCCGAGCCCGGCAGACGAAGTTGGCCAGCCCCACCCCCCAAGGCTATATCCCACCCGTTTTTGTGGCCTTTTTCCACTGGACGAAGTTGGCGCCCCGACCTTCGGGCGGTTATTTTTTGGCGCGCCTGTGCCCGTGGCCAATTTTTTGAACACGGAGGCCCCTCGTAAAGTCTCGCACCATTCCGAGTCCGGCGGACGAAGTTGGCCAGCCCCACCCCCCAAGGCTATAGCCCACCCGTTTTTGTGGCCTTTTTCCGCTGGACGAACTTGGCGCCCCGGCCTTCGGGCGGTTATTTTTGGCCACGGCTGTGCCCGCGGCCTATTTTTGGCACACGGAGGGCCCTATCAAAGTCTCTCACCATTCCGAGTCCATTGAACGAAGTTGGCCAGCCCCACCCCCCAAGGCTATAGCCCACCCGTTTTTGTGGCCTTTTTCCGCTGGACGAACTTGGCGCCCCGGCCTTCGGGCGGTTATTTTTGGGCGCGGCTGTGACCGTGGCCTATTTTTGGCACACGGAGGCCCCTCACAAAGTCTCGCGCCATTCCGAGTCCGGCGGACGAAGTTGGCCAGCCCCACCCCCCTAGGCTATAGCCCACCCATTTTTGTGGCCTTTTTCCGCTGGACGAACTTGGCGCCCCGCCCGTTGGGCAGTTATTTTTCATCGCGGCTGTGCCCACGGCCTATTTTTGGCACACGGAGGACCCTCGCAAAGTCTCGCGCCATTCCGAGCCCGGCAGACGAAGTTGGCCAGCCCCAGCCCCCAAGGCTATATCCCACCCGTTTTTGTGGCCTTTTTCCGCTGGACGAAGTTGGCGCCCCGACCTTCGGGCGGTTATTTTTTAGCGCGCCTGTGCCCGTGGCCAATTTTTGGAACACGGAGGCCGCTCGCAAAGTCTCGCGCCATTCCGAGTCCGGCGGACGAAGTTGGCCAGCCCCACCCCCCAAGGCTATAGCCTACCCGTTTTTGTGGCCTTTTTCCGCTGGACGAAGTTGACGCCCCGACCTTCGGGCGGTTATTTTTGGGCGCGGCTGTGCCCGCGGCCTATTTTTGGAACACGTATAATCTTCGCAAAGTCTCGCGCCATTCCGAGTCCGGCGGACGAAGTTGGCCAGCCCCACCCCCCAAGGCTATAGCCCACCCATTTTTGTGGCCTTTTTCCGCTGGACGAACTTGGCGCCCCGCCCGTTGGGCAGTTATTTTTCATCGCGCCTGTGCCCACGGCCTATTTTTGGCACACGGAGGACCCTCGCAAAGTCTCGCGCCATTCCGAGCCCGGCAGACGAAGTTGGCCAGCCCCACCCCCCAAGGCTATATCCCACCCGTTTTTGTGGCCTTTTTCCGCTGGACGAAGTTGGCGCCCCGACCTTCGGGCGGTTATTTTTTGGAGCGCCTGTGCCCGTGGCCAATTTTTGGAACACGGAGGCCCCTCGCAAAGTCTCGCGCCATTCCGAGTCCGGCGGACGAAGTTGGCCAGCCCCACCCCCCAAGGCTATAGCCTACCCGTTTTTGTGGCCTTTTTCCGCTGGACGAAGTTGGCGCCCCGACCTTGGGGCGGTTATTTTTGGGTACGGCTGTGCCCGCGGCCTATTTTTGGAACACGTACGACCTTCGCAAAGTCTCGCGCCATTCCGAGTCCGGCGGACGAAGTTAGCCAGCCCCTCCCCCCAGGGCTATAGCGCACCCGTTTTTTGTCTATTTTTCCGCTGGGGGGTTTGGGCGTGCCGACCTTCGGGGGGTTATTTTTTGGCGCAACTGTGCCCGCGGCCTATTTTTGGCACGCGGAGGCCGCTCGCAAAGTCTCGCCCCAATCTGAGTCCGGCGGACGAAGTTGGCCAGCCCCACCCCCCAAGGCTATAGCCCACCCGTTTTTGTGGCCTTTTTCCGCTGGCCGAACTTGGTGGCCCGACCTTCGGGCGGGTATTTTTTGCCGCGGCTGTACCCACGGCCTATTTTTGGCCCACGGAGCCACCTCGCAATGTCTCGCACCATTCTGAGTCCGGCGGATGAAGTTGGCCAGCCCCACCCCCCAAGGCTATAGCCCACCGTTTTTGTGGCCTTTTTCCGCTGGACGAACTTGGCGCCCCGGCCTTCAGGCGGGTATTTTTGGGCATGGCTGTGCCCGCGGCCTATTTTTGGCACACGGAGGGCCCTATCAAAGTCTCTCGCCAGTCTGAGTCCGTCGGACGAAGTTGTCCAGCCCCATCCCCCAAGGCTATAGCCCACCCGTTTTTGTGGCCTTTTTCCGCTGGACGAACTTGGCGCCCCGGCCTTCGGGCGGTTATTTTTGGGCGCGGCTGTGCCCGTGGGCTATTTTTGGTACACGGAGGCCGCTCGCAAAGTCTCGCGCCATTCCGAGTCCGGCGGACGAAGTTGGCCAGCCCCAACCCCCAAGGCTATAGCCCACCCATTTTTGTGGCCTTTTTCCGCTGGACGAACTTGGCGCCCCGCCCGTTGGGCAGTTATTTTTCGTCGCGGCTGTGCCCACGG
This sequence comes from Citrus sp. QX-2021, assembly GCA_030444885.1. Taxonomy (NCBI): domain Eukaryota; kingdom Viridiplantae; phylum Streptophyta; class Magnoliopsida; order Sapindales; family Rutaceae; genus Citrus; species Citrus sp. QX-2021. The sequence goes on along the minus strand of JAUJEF010000042.1, from coordinate 86,929 downwards.
CCTATTTTTGGCACACGGAGGCGCCTCGCAAAGTCTCGCGCCATTCCGAGTCCGGCGGACGAACTTGGCCAGCCCCACCCCCCAAGGCTATAGCCCACCCGTTTTTGTGGCCTTTTTCCGCTGGACGAACTTGGCGCCCCGGCCTTCGGGCGGGTATTTTTGGGTGCGGCTGTGCCCGCGGCCTATTTTTGGCACACGGAGGTGCTTCGCAAAGTCTCGCTCCATTCCGAGTCCGGCGGACGAAGATGGCCAGCCCCACCCCCCAAGGCTATAGCCCACCCGTTTTTGTGGCCTTTTACCGTTGGACGAACTTGGCGCCCCGGCCTTCGGGCGGGTATTTTTCGGTGCGGCAGTGCCCGCTGCCTCTTTTTGGCACACGGAGGTGCCTCGCAAAGTCTCACGCCATTCCGAGTCCGGCGGACGAAGTTGGGCAGCCCCACCGCCCAAGGCTATAGCCCACCCGTTTTTGTGGCCTTTTTCCGCTGGACGAACTCTGCGCCCCGGCCTTCGGGCGGTTATTTTTGGTCACGGCTGTGCCCGCGGCCTATTTTTGGCACACGGAGGGCCCTATCAAAGTCTCTCGCCAGTCTGAGTCCGGCGGACGAACTTGGCCAGCCCCACCCCCCAAGGCTATAGCCCACCCGATTTTGTGGCCTTTTTCCGCTGGACGAACTTGGCGCCCCGGCCTTCGGGCGGGTATTTTTGGGCGCGGCTGTGCCCGCGGCTTATTTTTGGCACACGGAGATGCCTCGCAAAGTCTCGTGCCATTCCGAGTCCGGCGGACGTAGTGGGCCAGGCCCACCCCCCAAGGCTATAGCCCACCCGTTTTTGTGGCCTTTTTCCGCTGGACGAACTTGGCGGCCCGGCCTTCGGGCGGTTATTTTTGGCCACGGCTGTGCCCGCGGCCTATTTTTGGCACACGGAGGGCCCTATCAAAGTCTCTCACCATTCGGAGTCCGTCGGACGAAGTTGTCCAGCCCCACCCCCCAAGGCTATAGCCCACCCGTTTTTGTGGCCTTTTTCCGCTGGACGAACTTGGCGCCCCGGCCTTCGGGCGGGTATTTTTGGGCGCGGCTGTGCCCGCTGCCTATTTTAGGCACACGGAGGTGCCTCACAAAGTCTTGCACCATTCTGAATCCGGCGGACGAAGTCGGCCAGCCCCACCCCCCAAGGCTATAGCCCACCCGTTTTTGTGGCCTTTTTCCGCTGGACGAACTTGGCGCCCCGGCCTTCGGGCGGTTATTTTTGGGCGCGGCTGTGCCCGTGGGCTATTTTTGGTACACGGAGGCCGCTCGCAAAGTCTCGCGCCATTCCGAGTCCGGCGGACGAAGTTGGCCAGCCCCAACCCCCAAGGCTATAGCCCACCCATTTTTGTGGCCTTTTTCCGCTGGACGAACTTGGCGCCCCGCCCGTTGGGCAGTTATTTTTCGTCGCGGCTGTGCCCACGGCCTATTTTTGGCACACGGAGGACCCTCGCAAAGTCTCGCACCATTCCGAGCCCGGCAGACGAAGTTGGCCAGCCCCACCCCCCAAGGCTATATCCCACCTGTTTTTGTGGCCTTTTTCCGCTGGACAAAGTTGGCGCCCCGACCTTCGGGCGGTTATTTTTTGGAGCGCCTGTGCCCGTGGCCAATTTTTGGAACACGGAGGCCCCTCGCAAATTCTCGCGCCATTCCGAGTCCGGCGGACGAACTTGGCCAGCCCCACCCCCCAAGGCTATAGCCCACCCGTTTTTGTGGCCTTTTTCCGCTGGACGAACTTGGCGCCCCGGCCTTCGGGCGGGTATTTTTGGGTGCGGCTGTGCCCGCGGCCTATTTTTGGCACACGGAGGCGCTTCGCAAAGTCTCGCTCCATTCCGAGTCCGGCAGACGAAGATGGCCAGCCCCACCCCCCAAGGCTATAGCCCACCCGTTTTTGTGGCCTTTTACCGCTGGACGAACTTGGCGCCCCGGCCTTCGGGCGGGTTTTTTTGGTGCGGCAGTGGCCGCTGCCTCTTTTTGGCACACGGAGGTGCCTCGCAAAGTCTCGCGCCATTCCGAGTCCTGCGGCGAAGTTGGCCAGCCCCACCCCCCAAGGCTATAGCCCACCCGTTTTTGTGGCCTTTTTCCGCTGGACGAACTTGGCGCCCCGGCCTTCGGACGGGTATTTTTGGGTGCGGCTGTGCCCGCGGCCTATTTTTGGCACACGGAGGCGCTTCGCAAAGTCTCGCTCCATTCCGAGTCCGGCAGACGAAGATGGCCAGCCCCACCCCCCAAGGCTATAGCCCACCCGTTTTTGTGGCCTTTTACCGCTGGACGAACTTGGCGCCCCGGCCTTCGGGCGGGTTTTTTTGGTGCGGCAGTGCCCGCTGCCTCTTTTTGGCACACGGAGGTGCCTCGCAAAGTCTCGCGCCATTCCGAGTCCGGCGGACGAAGTTGGGCAGCCCCACCGCCCAAGGCTATAGCCCACCCGTTTTTGTGGCCTTTTTCCGCTGGACGAACTCTGCGCCCCGGCCTTCGGGCGGTTATTTTTGGTCACGGCTGTGCCCGCGGCCTATTTTTGGCACACGGAGGGCCCTATCAAAGTCTCTCGCCAGTCTGAGTCCGTCGGACGAAGTTGTCCAGCCCCATCCCCCAAGGCTATAGCCCACCCGTTTTTGTGGCCTTTTTCCGCTGGACGAACTTGGCGCCCCGGCCTTCGGGCGGTTATTTTTGGGCGCGGCTGTGCCCGTGGCCTATTTTTGGCACACGGAGGCCCCTCGCAAAGTCTCGCGCCATTCCGAGTCCGGCGGACGAAGTGGGCCAGCCCCACCCCCCAAGGCTATAGCCCACCCATTTTTGTGGCCTTTTTCCGCTGGACGAACTTGGCGCCCCGCCCGTTGGGCAGTTATTTTTCGTCGCGGCTGTGCCCACGGCCTATTTTTGGCACACGGAGGACCCTCGCAAAGTCTCGCGCCATTCCGAGTCCGGCGGACGAACTTGGCCAGCCCCACCCCCCAAGGCTATAGCCCACCCGTTTTTGTGGCCTTTTTCCGCTGGACGAACTTGGCGCCCCGACCTTCGGGCGGGTATTTTTGGGTACGGCTGTGCCCGCGGCCTATTTTTGGCACACGGAGGCGCTTCGCAAAGTCTCGCTCCATTCCGAGTCCGGCGGACGAAGATGGCCAGCCCCACCCCCCAAGGCTATAGCCCACCCGTTTTTGTGGCCTTTTACCGCTGGACGAACTTGGCGCCCCGGCCTTCGGGCGGGTTTTTTCGGTGCGGCAGTGCCCGCTGCCTCTTTTTGGCACACGGAGGTGCCTCGCAAAGTCTCGCGCCATTCCGAGTCCTGCAGCGAAGTTGGCCAGCCCCACCCCCCAAGGCTATAGCCCACCCGTTTTTGTGTCCTTTTTCCGCTGGACGAACTTGGTGCCCCGGTCTTTGGGCGGGTATTTTTGGGCGCGGCTGGGCTCGCGGCCTATTTTTGGCACACGAAGGCGCCTCGCAAAGTCTCGCGCCAGTCTGATCCCGGCGGACGAAGTTGGCCAGCCCCACCCCCCAAGGCTATAGCCCACTCGTTTTTGTGGCCTTTTACCGCTGGACGAACTTGGCGCCCCGGCCTTCGTGCGGGTATTTTTCGGTGCGGCAGTGCCCGCTGCCTCTTTTTGGCACACGGAGGTGCCTCACAAAGTCTCGCGCCATTCCGAGTCCTGCGGCGAAGTTGGCCAGCCCCACCCCCCAAGGCTATAGCCCACCCGTTTTTGTGTCCTTTTTCCGCTGGACGAACTTGGTGCCCCGGTCTTTGGGCGGGTATTTTTGGGCGCGGCTGGGCTCGCGGCCTATTTTTGGCACACGGAGGCGCCTCGCAAAGTCTCGCGCCAGTCTGATCCCGGCGGACGAAGTTGGCCAGCCCCACCCCCCAAGGCTATAGCCCACCCGTTTTTGTGGCCTTTTTCCGCTGGACGAACTTGGCGCCCCGGCCTTCGGGTGGTTATTTTTGGGCGCGGCTGTGCCCGTGGCCTATTTTTGGTACACGGACGCCACTCGTAAAGTCTCGCACCATTCCGAGTCCGGCGGACGAAGTTGGCCAGCCCCACCCCCCAAGGCTATGCCCACCCATTTTTGTGGCCTTTTTCCGCTGGACGAACTTGGCGCCCCGCCCGTTGGGCAGTTATTTTTCGTCGCGGCTGTACCCACGGCCTATTTTTGGCACACAGAGGACCCTCGCAAAGTCTCGCGCCATTCCGAGCCCGGCAGACGAAGTTGGCCAGCCCCACCCCCCAAGGCTATATCCCACCCGTTTTTGTGGCCTTTTTCCGCTGGACGAAGTTGGCGGCCCGAACTTCGGGCGGTTATTTTTTGGCGCGCCTGTGCCCGTGGCCAATTTTTGGAACACGGAGGCGCCTCGCAAAGTCTCGCGCCATTCCGAGTCCGGCGGACGAACTTGGCCAGCCCCACCCCCCAAGGCTATAGCCCACCCGTTTTTGTGGCCTTTTTCCGCTAGACGAACTTGGCGCCCCGGCCTTCGGGCGGGTATTTTTGGGCGCGGCTGTGCCCGCGGCTTATTTTTGGCACACGGAGGTGCCTCGCAAAGTCTCGTGCCATTCCGAGTCCGGCGGACGTAGTGGGCCAGGCCCACCCCCCAAGGCTATAGCCCACCCGTTTTTGTGGCCTTTTTCCGCTGGTCGAACTTGGCGGCCCGCCCTTCGGGCGGTTATTTTTGGCCACGGCTGTACCCGCGGCCTATTTTTGGCACACGGAGGGCCCTATCAAAGTCTCTCACCATTCGGAGTCCGTCGGACGAAGTTGTCCAGCCCCACCCCCCAAGGCTATAGCCCACCCGTTTTTGTGGCCTTTTTCCGCTGGACGAACTTGGCGCCCCGGCCTTCGGGCGGGTATCTTTGGGCGCGGCTGTGCCCGCTGCCTATTTTAGGCACACGGAGGTGCCTCACAAAGTCTTGCACCATTCTGAATCCGGCGGACGAAGTCGGCCAGCCCCACCCCCCAAGGCTATAGCCCACCCGTTTTTGTTGCCTTTTTCCGTTGGACGTACATGGCGCCCCGGCCTTCGGGCGGTTATTTTTGGGCGCGGCTGTGCCCGTGGCCTATTTTTGGCACACGGAGGGCCCTCGCGAAGTCTCGCGCCATTCCGAGTCCTGTGTACGAAGTTGGCCAGCCCCACCCCCCAAGGCTATAGCCCACCCGTTTTTGTGGCATTTTTCCGCTGGACGAACTTGGCGCCCCGGCCTTCGGGCGGTTATTTTTGGGCACGGCTGTGCCCGCGGCCTATTTTTGGCACACGGAGGGCCCTTGCAAAGTCTCTCGCCATTCCGAGTCCGGCGTACGAAGTTGGCCAGCCCCACCCCCCAAGGCTATAGCCCTCCCGTTTTTGTGGCCTTTTTCCGCTGGACGAACCTGGCGCTCCGGCCTTCGGGCGGTTATTTTTGGGCGCGGCTGTGTCTGAGGCCTATTTTTGGTACACGGAGGCCCCTCGCAAAGTCTCGCGCTATTCCGAATCCTGCTGACGAAGTTGGCCAGCCCCACCTCCCAAGGCTATAGCCCACCCGTTTTTGTGCCCTTTTTCCGCTGGACGAACTTGGCGCCCCGGCCTTCGGGCGGTTATTTTTCGACGCGGCATTGCCCGCGGCCTATTTTTCGCACACGGAGAGCCGTCGCAAAGGCTCGCGCCATTCCGAGTCCGGCGGAGGAAGTTGGCCAGCCCCACCTCCCAAGGCTATAGCCCACCCGTTTTTGTGGCCTTTTTCCGCTGGACGGACTTGGCGCCCCGTCCTTCGGGTGGTTATTTTTGGGCGCGGCTGTGCCCGTGGCCTATTATTGGCTCACGGAGGTCCCTCGCAAAGTCTCACGCCATTCCGAGTCCGGCGGACGAAGTTGGGCAGCCCCACCGCCCAAGGCTATAGCCCACCCGTTTTTGTGCCCTTTTTCCGCTGGACGAACTTGGCGCCCCGGCCTTCGGGAGGTTATTTTTGGTCACGGCTGTGCCCGCGGCCTATTTTTGGCACACGGAGGGCCCTATCAAAGTCTCTCGCCATTCTGAGTCCGTCGGACGAAGTTGGCCAGCCCCATCCCCCAAGGCTATAGCCCACCCGTTTTTGTGGCCTTTTTCCGCTGGACGAACTTGGCGCCCCGGCCTTCGGGCGGTTATTTTTGGACGCGGCTGTGCCCGTGGCCTATTTTTGGCACACGGAGGCCCCTCGCAAAGTCTCGCGCCATTCCGAGTCCGGCGGACGAAGTGGGCCAGCCCCACCCCCCAAGGCTATAGCCCACCCATTTTTGTGGCCTTTTTCCGCTGGACGAACTTGGCGCCCCGCCCGTTGGGCAGTTATTTTTCGTCGCGGCTGAGCCCACGGCCTATTTTTGGCACACGGAGGACCCTCGCAAAGTCTAGCGCCATTCCGAGCCCGGCAGACGAAGTTGGCCAGCCCCACCCCCCAAGGCTATATCCCACCCGTTTTTGTGGCCTTTTTCCGCTGGACGAAGTTGGCGCCCCGACCTTCGGGCGGTTATTTTTTGGAGCGCCTGTGCCCGTGGCCAATTTTTGGAACACGGAGGCCCCTCGCAAAGTCTCGCGCCATTCCGAGTCCGGAGGACGAAGTTGGCCAGCACCACCCCCCAAGGCTATAGCCTACCCGTTTTTGTGGCCTTTTTCCGCTGGACGAAGTTGGCGCCCCGACCTTCGGGCGGTTATTTTTGGGCGCGGCTGTGCCCGCGGCCTATTTTTGGAACACGTACGACCTTCGCAAAGTCTCGCGCCATTCCGAGTCCGGCGGACGAAGTTAGCCAGCCCCTCCCCCCAGGGCTATAGCGCACCCGTTTTTTGTCTATTTTTCCGCTGGGGGGTTTGGGCGTGCCGACCTTCGGGGGGTTATTTTTTGGCGCAACTGTGCCCGCGGCCTATTTTTGGCACGCGGAGGCCGCTTGCAAAGTCTCGCCCCATTCTGAGTTCGGCGGACGAAGTTGGCCAGCCCCACCCCCCAAGGCTATAGCCCACCCGTTTTTGTGGCCATTTTCCGCTGGCCGAACTTGGTGGCCCGGCCTTCGGGCGGGTATTTTTTGCCGCGGCTGTACCCACGGCCTATTTTTGGCCCACGGAGCCACCTCGCAATGTCTCGCACCATTCTGAGTCCGGCGGATGAAGTTGGCCAGCCCCACCCCCCAAGGCTATAGCCCACCGTTTTTGTGGCCTTTTTCCGCTGGACGAACTTGGCGCCCCGGCCATCAGGCGGGTATTTTTGGGCATGGCTGTGCCTGCGGCATATTTTTGGTACACGGAGGCGCCTTGCAAAGTCTCACACCAGTCCGAGTCCGGCGGACGAAGTAGGCCAGCCCCACCCTCCAAGACTATAGCCCACCATTTTTGTGGCCTTTTTCCGCTGGACGAACTTGGCGCCCCGGCCTTCGGGAGGGTATTTTTGGGTGCGGCTGTGCCCGCGGCCTATTTTTGGCACACGGAGGCGCCTCGCAAAGTCTCGCTCCATTCCGAGTCCGGCGGACGAAGATGGCCAGCCCCACCCCCCAAGGCTATAGCCCACCCGTTTTTGTGGCCTTTTACCGCTGGACGAACTTGGCGCCCCGGCCTTCGGGCGGGTATTTTTCGGTACGGCAGTGCCCGCCGCCTATTTTTGGCACACGGAGGTGCCTCGCAAAGTCTCGCGCCATTCCGAGTCCTGCGGCGAAGTTGGCCAGCCCCACCCCCCAACGCTATAGCCCACCCGTTTTTGTGTCCTTTTTCCGCTGGACGAATTTGGTGCCCCGGTCTTTGGGCGGGTATTTTTGGGCGCGGCTGGGCTCGCGGCCTATTTTTGGCACACGGAGGCGCCTCGCAAAGTCTCGCGCCAGTCTGATCCCGGCGGACGAAGTTGGCCAGCCCCACCCCCCAAGGCTATAGCCCACCCGTTTTTGTGGCCTTTTTCCGCTGGACGAAGTTGGCGCCCCGACCTTCGGGCGGTTATTTTTTGGCGCGCCTGTGCCCGTGGCCAATTTTTGGAACACGGAGGCGCCTCGCAAAGTCTCGCGCCATTCCGAGTCCGGCGGACGAACTTGGCCAGCCCCACCCCCCAAGGCTATAGCCCACCCGTTTTTGTGGCCTTTTTCCGCTGGACGAACTTGGCGCCCCGGCCTTCGGGCGGGTATTTTTGGGCGCGGCTGTGCCCGCGGCCTATTTTTGGTACACGGAGGTGCCTCGCAAAGTCTCGTTCCATTCCGAGTCCGGCGGACGTAGTTGGCCAGGCCTACCCCCCAAGGCTATAGCCCACCCGTTTTTGTGGCCTTTTTCCGCTGGACGAACTTGGCGGCCCGGCCTTCTGGCGGTTATTTTTGGCCACGGCTGTGCCCGCGGCCTATTTTTGGCACACGGAGGGCCCTATCAAAGTCTCTCACCATTCCGATTCCGTCGGACGAAGTTGTCCAGCTCCACCCCCCCAAGGCTATAGCCCACCCGTTTTTCTGGCCTTTTTCCGCTGGACGAACTTGGCGCCCCGGCCTTCGGGCGGGTATTTTTGGGCGCGGCTGTGCCCACTGCCTATTTTAGGCACACGGAGGTGCCTCACAAAGTCTTGCACCATTCTGAGTCCGGCGGACGAAGTCGGCCAGCCCCACCCCCCAAGGCTATGGCCCACCCGTTTTTGTTGCCTTTTTCCGTTGGACGTACATGGCGCCCCGGCATTCGGGCGGTTATTTTTGGGCGCGGCTGTGCCCGTGGCCTATTTTTGGCACACGGAGGGCCCTCGCGAAGTCTCGCGCCATTCCGAGTCCGGTGTACGAAGTTGGCCAGCCCCACCCCCCAAGGCTATAGCCCACCCGTTTTTGTGGCATTTTTCCGCTGGACGAACTTGGCGCCCCGGCCTTCGGGTGGTTATTTTTGGGCACGGCTGTGCCCGCGGCCTATTTTTGGCACACGGAGGGCCCTCGCAAAGTCTCTCGCCATTCCGAGTCCGGCGTACGAAGTTGGCCAGCCCCACCCCCCAAGGCTATAGCCCTCCCGTTTTTGTGGCCTTTTTCCGCTGGACGAACTTGGCGCCCCGGCCTTCGGGCGGTTATTTTTGGGCGCGGCTGTGTCTGAGGCCTATTTTTGGCACACGGAGGCCCCTCGCAAAGTCTCTCGCCATTCCGAGTCCGGCGTACGAAGTTGGCCAGCCCCACCCCCCAAGGCTATAGCCCTCCCGTTTTTGTGGCCTTTTTCCGCTGGACGAACTTGGCGCCCCGGCCTTCGGGCGGTTATTTTTGGGCGCGGCTGTGTCTGAGGCCTATTTTTGGCACACGGAGGCCCCTCGCAAAGTCTCGCGCCATTCCGAATCCGGCTGACGAAGTTGGCCAGCCCCACCTCCCAAGGCTATAGCCCACCCGTTTTTGTGCCCTTTTTCCGCTGGACGAACTTGGCGCCCCGGCCTTCGGGCGGTTATTTTTCGACGCGACATTGCCCGCGGCCTATTTTTCGCACACGGAGAGCCGTCGCAAAGGCTCGCGCCATTCCGAGTCCGGCGGAGGAAGTTGGCCAGCCCCACCTCCCAAGGCTATAGCCCACCCGTTTTTGTGGCCTTTTTCCGCTGGACGAACTTGGCGCCCCGTCCATCGGGTGGTTATTTTTGGGCGCGGCTGTGCCTGTGGCCTATTATTGGCTCACGGAGGTCCCTCGCAAAGTCTCACGCCATTCCGAGTCCGGCGGACGAAGTTGGGCAGCCCCACCGCCCAAGGCTATAGCCCACCCGTTTTTGTGGCCTTTTTCCGCTGGACGAACTTGGCGCCCCGGCCTTCGCGATGTTATTTTTGGGCACGGTTGTGCCCGCGGCCTATTTTTGGCACACGGAGGGCCCCCGCAAAGTCTCGCACCATACCGAGTCCGGCGTACGAAGTTGGCCAGCCCCACCCCCCAAGGCTATAGCCCACCCGTTTTTGTGGCCTTTTTCCGCTGGACGAACTTGGCGCCCCGGCCTTCGGGCGGTTATTTTTTGGAGCGGCTGTGCCCGCGGCCTATTTTTGGCACACGGAGGGCCCTCGCAAAGTCTCGCGCCAATCCGAGTCCGTCGGACGAAGTTGGCCAGCCCCTCCCACCAAGGCTATAGCCCACCCGTTTTTGTGGCATTTTTCCGCGGGACGAACTTGGCGCCCCGGCCATCGGACGGTTATTTTTGGGTGTGGCTGTGCCCGTAGCCTATTTATGGCACACGGAGAGCCCTCGCAAAATCTCGCGCCATTCCGAGTCCGGCGGAGGAAGTTGGCCAGCCCCACCTCCCAAGGCTATAGCCCACCCGTTTTTGTGGCCTTTTTCCGCTGGACGAACTTGGCACCCCGCCCGTTGGGCAGTTATTTTTCGTCGCGGCGGTGCCCGCGGCCTATTTTTGGCACACGGAGAGCCCTCGCAAAATCTCGTGCCATTCCGAGTCCGGCGGAGGAAGTTGGCCAGCCCCACCTCCCAAGGCTATAGCCCACCCGTTTTTGTTGCCTTTTTCCGCTGGACGAACTTGGCGCCCCGTCCTTCGGGTGGTTATTTTTGGGAGCGGCTGTGCCCGTGCCCTATTATTGGCTCACGGAGGTCCCTCGCAAAGTCTCACGCCATTCCGAGTCCGGCGGACGAAGGTGGCCAGCCCCACCGCCCAAGGCTATAGCCCACCCGTTTTTGTGGCCTTTTTCCGCTGGACGAACTTGGCGACCCGGCCTTCGAGATGTTATTTTTGGGCACGGCTGTGCCCGCGGCCTATTTTTGGCTCACGGAGGTCCCTCTCAAAGTCTCTCGCTATTCCGAGTCCGGCGTACGAAGTTGGCCAGCCCCACCCCCCAAGGCTATAGCCCACCCCTTTTTGTGGCCTTTTTCTGCTGGACGAACTTGGTGCCCCAGCCTTCAGGTGGTTATTTCTGGGCGCGGCTATGCCCACGGCCTATTTTTCACACACGGAGGGCCCTCACAAAGTCTCGCGCCATTCCGAGTCCGGCGAACGAAGTTGGCCAGCCCCACCCCCCAAGGCTATAGCCCACCCGTTTTGTGGCCTTTTTCCGCTGGACGAACTTGGCGCCCCGGCCTTCGGGCGGGTATTTTTTGGCGCGGCTGTGTCTACGGCCTATTTCTGGCACACGGAGGCACCTCGCAAAGTCTCGCGCCATTTCGAGTCCGGCGGACGAAGCTGGCCGGCCCCACCACCCAAGGCTATAGCCCACCCGTTTTTGTGGCCTTTTTCCGCTGGACGAATTTGGCGCCCCGGCCTTCGGGAGGGTATTTTTTGGCGCGGCTGTGACCGCGGCCTATTTTTGGCACACGGAGGCGCCTCGCGAAGGCTCGCGCCATTCCGAGTTCGGCGGACGAAGTTGTCCAACCCCACCCCCCAAGGCTATAGCCCACCCGATTTTGTGGCCTTTTTCCGCTGGACGAACTAGGCGCCCCGTCCTTCGGGTGGGTATTTTTGGGCGCGGCTGTGCCCGCGGCCTATTTTTGGCACACGGAGGTACCTCGCAAAGTCTCACGCCATTCCGAGTCCGGCGGACGAAGTGGGCCAGCCCCACCCCCCAAGGCTATAGCCCACCCGTTTTTGTGGCCTTTTACCGCTGGACAAACTCGGCGCCCAGTCCTTCGGGTGGGTATTTTTGGACGCGGCTGTACCCGCGGCCTATTTTTGGCACACGGAGGTGCCTCGCAAAGTCTCGCGCCATTCCGAGTCCGGCGGACGAAGTTGGCCAGCCCCACCTCCAAAGGCTATAGCCCACCCGTTTTTGTGGCCTTTTTCCGCTGGACGAACTTGGCGCCCCGGCATTCGGGCGGGTATTTTTGGGCGCGGCTGTGGCCACGGCCTATTTTTGGCACACGGAGGTGCCTCACAAAGTCTCGCGCCATTGCGAGTCCGGCGGACAAAGTTGGCCAGCTCCACCCCCCAAGGCTATAGCCCACCCGTTTTTTGGCCTTTTTCCGCAGGACAAACTTGGCGCCCCGGCCTTCGGGCGGGTATTTTTGGGTACGGCTGTGTCCGCGGCCTATTTTTGGCACACGGAGGTGCCTCGCAAAGTCTCACGCCATTCTGAGTCCGGCGGACGAAGTCGGAAAGCCCCACCCCCCAAGGCTATAGCCCACCCGTTTTTGTGGGCTTTTACCGCTGGACGAACTTGGCAGCCCGGCCTTCGGGCGGGTATTTTTGAACCCGGCTGTGCCCGCGGCCTATTTTTGGCACACGGAGGCGCATCGCAAAGTCTCGTGCCATTCCCAGTCCGGCGGACGAAGTCGGCCAGCCGCATCCCCCAAGGCTATAGCCCACCCGTTTTTGTGGCCTTTTTCCGCTGGACGAACTTGGCGCCCCGGCTTTCGGGCGGGTAATTTTGGGCGCGGCTGTGTCCGTGGCCTATTTTTGGCACACGGAGGTACCTCGTAAAGTCTCGAGCCATTCCGAGTCTGGCGGACGAATGGGCCAGCCCCACCCCCCAAGGCTATAGCCCACCCGTTTTTGTGGCCTTTTTCCGCTGGACGAACTTGGCGCCCCGGCCTTCGGGCGGGTAATTTTGGGCGCGGCTGTGTCCGTGGCCTATTTTTGGCACACGGAGGTACCTCGCAAAGTCTCGAGCCATTCCGAGTCTGGCGGACGAAGTGGGCCAGCCCCACCCCCCAAGGCTATAGCCCACCCGTTTTTGTGGCCTTTTTCCGCTGGACGAACTTGGCGCCCCGGCCTTCGGGGGGGTATTTTTGGCCGCGGCTGTGCCCGCGGCCTATTTTTGGCACATGGAGGCTCCTCGCAAAGTCTCACGCCATTCCGAGTCCGGCGGACGAAGTGGGCCAGCCCCACCCGCCAAGTCTATAGCCCACCCATTTTTGTGGCCTTTTTCCGCTGGACGAACTCGGCGCCCCGGCCTTCGGGTGGTTATTTTTGGGTGTGGCTGTTCCCGCGGCCTATTTTTGGCACACGGAGGCCCCTCGCAAAGTCTCAGACTATTCCAAGTCCGGCGGATAAAGTTGGCCAGCCCCACCCCCCAAGGCTATAGCCCACCTGTTTTTGTGGCCTTTTTCCGCTGGACGAACTTGGCGTCCCGGCCTTCGGGGGTTTATTTTTGGGTGTGGCTGTGCCCGCGGCCTATTTTTGGGACACGGAGGCCCCTCGCAAAGTCTTGGGCCATTCCGAGTCCGGCGGACGAATTTGGCCAGCCCCACCCCCCAGGGCTATAGCCCACCCATTTTTGTGGCTTTTTTTCGCTGGACGAACTTGGCGCCCCGGCCTTCGGGGGGTTATTTTTTAGCGTGGCTGTGCCCACTGCCTATTTTTGGCACACGGAGGACTCTCGCAAAGTCTCAGGCCATTCCGAGTCCGGCGGACGAAGTTGGCCAGCCCCACCCGCCAAGGCTATAGCCCACCCGTTTTTGTGGCCATTTTCCGCTGGACGAACTCTACGCCCCGGTCTTCCGGAGGTTATTTTTGGGCGCGGCTGTGCCTGCGGCCGATTTTTGGCACACGGAGGTCCCTCCCAAAGTCTCGCGCCATTCCGAGTCCGGCGGACGAAGTTGGCCAGCCCCACCTCCCAAGGCTATAGCCCACCCGTTTTTGTGGCCTTTTCCCGCTGGACGAACTTGGCACCCAGTCCTTCGGGCGGGTATTTTTGGATGCGGCTGTGTCCGCGGCCTATTTTTGGCACACGGAGGCGCCTCGCAAAGTCTCGCGCCATTCCGAGTCCGGCGGACGAAGTTGGCCAGCCCCACCCCCCAAGGCTATAGCCCACCCGTTTTTGTGGCCTTTTTCCGCTGGACGAACTTGGCGCCCCGGCCTTCGGGTGGGTATTTTTGGGCGCCGCTGTGCCCGCAGCCTATTCTTGGCACACGGAGACGCCTTGCAAAGTCTCGCGCCATTCCGAGTCCGGCGGACGAAGTTGGCCAGCTCCTCCCCCCAAGGCTATAGCCCACCCGTTTTTTGGCCATTTTTCCGCTAGGGGGTTTGGGCGCGCCGAACTTCGGTGGGTAATTTTTGGGCATGGCTGTGCCCGCGGCCTATTTTTGGCACGCGGAGGCCGCTCGCAAAGTCTCGCCCCATTCCGAGTCAGGCAGACGAAGTTGGCCAGCCCCTCCCCTCAAGGTTATAGCCCACCCATTTTTTGGCCATTTTTCCGCTGGGGGGTTTGGGCGCGCCGACCTTCGGGGGTTTATTTTTGGGCGCGGCTGTGCCCGCGGCCTATTTTTGGCACGCGGAGGCCGTTCGTAAAGTCTCGCCCCATTCCAAGTCCGGCGGACGAAGTTGGCCAGCCCTCCCCCGAACGCTATAGCCCACCCGTTTTTTGGCCATTTTTCCGTTGGGGGGTTTGGGCGCGCCGACCTTCGGGGGGTTATTTTTGGGCGCGGCTGTGGTCGCGGCCTATTTTTGGCACACGGAGGCTGCTCGCAAAGTCTCGCCCCATTTCGAGTCCGGCAGACGAAGTTGGCCAGCCCCTCCCCCCGAGGTTATAGCGCACCCGTTTTTTGGCCATTTTTCCGCTGGGGGTTTTTGGGCGCGCCGACCTTTGGGGGGTTATTTTTTGGCGCAGCTGTGCCCACGGCCTATTTTTGGCACGCGGAGGCCACTCAAAGTCTCGCCGCATTCCGAGTCCGGCGGGCGAAGTTGGTCAGCCCCTCCCCCCAAGGCTATAGCGCAGCCGTTGTGTGGCCATATTTCCGCTCGGGGGGTTGGGCTCTCCGACCTGCGGGGGGGTATTTTTGGAGGCGGCTGTGCCAGGGGCCTATTTTTGGCACGCGGATGCCGCTCACAAAGTCTCGCCCCATTCCGAGTCCGGCTGAGGAAGTGGGCCAGCCCCTCCCCCCAAGGCTATAGCCCACCCGTTTTTTGGCCATTTTTCCGCTGGGCGGTATGGGCGCCCCGACCTGCGGGGGGGTATTTTTGTGCGCCGCTGTGCCCGCTGCCTATTGTTGGCACACGGAGGCACCTCGTAAAGTCTCGCACCATTCCGAGTCCGACGGACGAAGTTGGCCAGCCCCACCCCCCAAGGCTATAGCCCACCCGTTTTTGTGGCCTTTTTCCGCTGGACGAACTTGGCGCCCCGGCCTTCGGGTTGGTATTTTTGGGCGCCGCTGTGGCCGCAGCCTATTCTTGGAACACGAAGACGCCTTGCAAAGTCTCGCACCATTCCGAGTCCGACGGACGAAGTTGGCCAGCCCCACCCCCCAAGGCTATAGCCCACCCGTTTTTGTGGCCTTTTTCCGCTGGACGAACTTGGCGCCCCGGCCTTCGGGTGGGTATTTTTGGGCGCCGCAGTGCCCGCAGCCTATTCTTGGTACACGGCGACGCCTTGCAAAGTCTCGCGCCATTCCGAGTCCGGCGGACGAAGTTGGCCAGCCCCACCCCCCAAGGCTATAGCCCACCCGTTTTTGTGGCCTTTTTCCGCAGGACGAACTTGGCGCCCCGGCCTTCGGCGGGTATTTTTGGGCGCCGCTGTGCCCGCAGCCTATTCTTGGCACACGGAGGCACCTCGCAAAGTCTCGCGCCATTCCGAGTCCGACAGACGAACTTGGCCAGCCCCACCCCCCAAGGCTATAGCCCACCCGTTTTTGTGGCCTTTTTCCGCTGGACGAACTTGGCGCCCCGGCCATCGGGCGGGTATTTTTGGGCGCGGCTGTGACCGCGGCCTAATTTTGGCACACGGAGGCACCTCGCAAAGTCTCGCGCCATTCCGAGTCCAGCGGAGGAAGTTGGCCAGCCCCACCCCCCAAGGCTATAGCCCACCCGTTTTTGTGGCCTTTTTCCGCTGGACGAACATGGCACCCCGGCCTGCGGGCGGGTATTTTTGGCGCGGCTGTGCCCGTGGCCTATTTTTGGTACACGGAGGCGCCTTGCAAAGTCTCGCACCATTCCGAGTCCGACGGACGAAGTTGGCCAGCCCCACCCCCCAAGGCTATAGCCCACCCGTTTTTGTGGCCTTTTTCCGCTGGACGAACTTGGCGCCCCGGCCTTCGGGCGGGTATTTTTGGGTGCGGCTGTGCCCGCGGCCTATTTTTGGCACACGGAGGCACCTCGCAAAGTCACGCTCCATTCCGAGTCCGGCGGACGAAGATGGCCAGCCCCACCCCCCAAGGCTATAGCCCACCCGTTTTTGTGGCCTTTTACCGCTGGACGAACTTGGCGCCCCGGCCTTCGGGCGGGTATTTTTCGGTGCGGTAGTGCCAGCGGCCTATTTTTGGCACACGGAAGTGCCTCGCAAAGTCTCGCGCCATTCCGAGTCCTGCGGCGAAGTTGGCCAGCCCCACCCCCCAAGGCTATAGCCCACCCGTTTTTGTGGCCTTTTTCCGCTGGACGAACTTGGCGCCCCGGCCTTTGGGCGGGTATTTTTGGTCGCGGCTGTGCCCGCGGCCTATTTTTGGCACACGGAGGCGCCTCGCAAAGTCTCGACCCATTCCGAGTCCGGCGGACGAAGTTGCCCAGCCCGACCCCCCAAGGCTATAGCCCACCCGTTTTTGCGGTCTTTTTCCGCTGGACGAACTTGGCGCCCCGGCCTTCGGGCGGGTATTTTGGGCGCGGCTTTGCCCGCGGCCTATATTTGGCACACGGAGGTGCCTCACAAAGTCTCCCGCCATTCCGAGTGCAGCGGACGAAGTGGGCCAGCCCCACCCCCCAAGGCTATAGCCCACCTGTTTTTGTGGCCTTTTACCGCTGCACGAACTTGGCGCCCCGGCCTTCGGGCGGGTATTTTTGGGCGCGGCTGTGTCTGCGGCCTAGTTTTGGCACACGGAGGCGCCTCGCAAAGTCTCGCGCCTTTCCGAGTCCGGCGGACGAAGTTGGCTAGCCCCACCCCCCAAGGCTATAGCCCACCCTTTTTTGTGGCCTTTTTCTGCTGGACGAACTTGGCGTCCCGGCCTTCGGGGTGGTATTTTTGGGCGTGGCTGTGCCCGCGGCCTATTTTTGGCACATGGAGGCGCCTCGCATAGTCTCGTGCCATTCCGAGTCCGGCGGACGAAGTTGGCCCGCCCAATCCCCCAAGGCTATAGCCCACCCGTTTTTGTTGCCTTTTACCGCTGGACGAAATTGGCGCCCCGGCCTTCGGGCGGGTAATTTTGGGCGCAGCTATGCCCACGGCCTATTTTTGGTACACGGAGGCGCCTTGCAAAGTCTCGCACCATTCCGAGTCCGACGGACGAAGTTGGCCAGCCCCACCCCCCAAGGCTATAGCCCACCCGTTTTTGTGGCCTTTTTCCGCTGGACGAACTTGGCGCCCCGGCCTTCGGGCGGGTATTTTTGGGTGCGTC
This sequence comes from Citrus sp. QX-2021, assembly GCA_030444885.1. Classification (NCBI taxonomy): domain Eukaryota; kingdom Viridiplantae; phylum Streptophyta; class Magnoliopsida; order Sapindales; family Rutaceae; genus Citrus; species Citrus sp. QX-2021. The sequence continues at coordinate 69,763 of JAUJEF010000042.1, read as the reverse complement.
TGTGCCCGCGGCCTATTTTTGGCACACGGAGGCGCCTCGCAAAGTCTCACTCCATTCCGAGTCCGGCGGACGAAGATGGCCAGCCCCACCCCCCAAGGCTATAGCCCACCCGTTTTTGCGGTCTTTTTCCGCTGGACGAACTTGGCGCCCCGGCCTTCGGGCGGGTATTTTGGGCGCGGCTTTGCCCGCGGCCTATATTTGGCACACGGAGGCACCTCACAAAGTCTCCCGCCATTCCGAGTCCGGCGGACGAAGTGGGCCAGCCCCACCCCCCATGGCTATAGCCCACCCGTTTTTGTGGCCTTTTACCGCTGGACGAACGTGGCGCCCCGGCCTTCGAGCGGGTATTTTTGGGCGCGGCTGTGGCCGCGGCCTAGATTTGGCACACGGAGGTGCCTCGCAAAGTCTCGCGCCTTTCCGAGTCTGGCGGACGAAGTCGGCCAGCCGCACCCCCCAAGGCTATAGCCCACCCTTTTTTGTGGCCTTTTTCTGCTGGACGAACTTGGCGTCCCGGCCTTCGGGGTGGTATTTTTGGGCGTGGCTGTGCCCGCGGCCTATTTTTGGCACACGGAGGCGCCTCGTAGAGTCTCATGCCATTCCGAGTCCGGCGGACGAAGTTGGCCCGCCCAACCCCCCAAGGCTATAGCCCAACCGTTTTTGTGGCCTTTTACCGCTGGACGAAATTGGCGCCCCGGCCTTCGGGCGGGTAATTTTGGGCGCGGCTGTGCCCGCGGCCTATTTTTGGCACACGGAGGTGCCTCGCAAAGTCTCGCGCCTTTCCGAGTCCGGCGGACGAAGTTTGCCAGCCCCACCCCCCAAGGATATAGCCCACCCGTTTTTGTGGCCTTTTTCCGCTGGCTGAACTTGGCGCCACGGCCTTCGGGCGGCTATTTTTGGACGCGGCTGTGCCCACGGCCTATTTTTGGCACACAGAGGCGCCTCGCAAAGTCTCACGCCATTCCGAGTCCGGCGGACGAAGCTGGCCAGCCCCACCCCCCAAGGCTATAGCCCACCCGTTTTTGTGGCCTTTTTCCGCTGGACGAACTTGGTGCCCCGGTCTTCGGGCAGGTATTTTTGGGCGCGGCTGAGCTCGTGGCCTATTTTTGGCACACGGAGATGCCTCGCAAAGTCTCGCGCCAGTCTGAGTCCGGCGGACGAAGTTGGCCAGCCCCACCGCCCAAGGCTATAGCCCACCTGTTTTTGTGGCCTTTTACCGCTGGACGAACTTGGCGCCCCGGCCTTCGGGCGGGTAATTTTGGTCGCGGCTGTGCCCGCGGCGGGTATTGTTGGCACACAGAGGTGCCTCGCAAAGTCTCACGCCAGTCCGAGTCCAGCGGACGAAGCTGGCCAGCCGCACCCCCCAAGGCTATAGCCCACCCGTTTTTGTGACCTTTTTCCGTTGGATTAACTTGGCGCCACGTCCTTCGGGCGGGTATTTTTGGATGCGGCTGTGCCCGCGGCCTATTTTTGGCACACCGAGGTACCTCGCAAAGTCTCGCACCATTCCGAGTCCGGCGGACGAAGTCGGCCATCCCCACCCCCCAAGGCTATAGCCCACCCGTTTTTCTGGCCTTTTACCGCTGGACGAACTTGGCGGCTCGGCCTTCGGGCGGGTATTTTTGGGTGCGGCTGTGCCCGCGGCGGGTATTGTTGGCACACGGAGGCCCCTCGCAAAGTCTCGCGACATTCCGAGCCCGGCAGACGAAGTTGGCCGGCCCCACCCCCCAAGGCTATAGCCCACCCGTTTTTGCGGCCTTTTTCCGCTGAACGAAGTTGGCGCCCCGGCCTTTGGGCGGTTATTTTTGGGTACGGCTGTGCCCGCGGCCTATGTTTGGCACACGGAGCCCTCGTAAAGTCTCGCGCGATTCCGAGTCCGGCGGATGAAGTTAGCCAGCCCCACCCCGCAACGCTATAGCCCACCCGTTTTTGTGGCCTTTTTCCGCTGGACGAAATTTGGCGCCCCAGCCTTCGAGCGGTTATTTTTTGACGCAGCTGTGCCCGCGGCCTAGTTTTGGCACACGGAGGCCCCTCGCAATGTCTCGCGCCATTCCGAGTCCGGCGGACGAAGTGGGCCAGCCCCACCCCCCAAGGCTATAGCCCACCCGTTTTCGTGGCCTTTTTTCGCTGGACGAACTTGGCGCCCTGGCCTTCGGGCAGTTATTTTTGGACACGACTGTGCCCGCGGCCTAGTTTTGGCACACGGAGGGTCCTTGCAAAGTCTCACGCCATTCCGAGTCCGGCGGACGAAGTTGGCCAGCCCCACCACCCAAGGCTGTAGCCCACCCGTTTTTGTGGCCTTTTTCCGCTGGACGAACTTGGCGCCCCGGCCTTGGGGAGGTTATTTTTGGCCGTGGCTGTGCCGGCGGCATATTTTTGGCACACGGAGGCCCGTCGCAAAGTCTCACACCATTCCAAGTCCAGCGGACGAAGTGGGCCAGCCCCACCCCCCAAGTCTATAGCCCACCCGTTTTTCTGGCCTTTTTCCGCTGGACGAACATGGCGCCTTGGGCTTCGGGCGGTTATTTTTGGGTGCGGCTGTGGCCGCGGCCTAGTTTTGGCACACGGAGGCCCCTTGCAAAGTCTCGCGCCATTCCGAGGCCGGCAGACGAAGTTGGCCAGCCCCACCCCCCAAGGCTATAGCCCACCCGTTTTTGTGGCCTTTTTCTGCTGGACGAACTTAGTGCCACGGCCTTCGGGCAGTTATTTTTGGGTGCGGCTGGGCCCGTGTCCTATTTTTGACATACGGAGGCCCCTCGCAAAGTCTCGCGCCATTCCGAGTCCGGCGGACGAAGTGGGCCAGCCCCATCCCCCAAGGCTATAGCCCACCCATTTTTGTGGCCTTTTTCCGCTGGACGAACTTGGCGCCCCGGCCTTCGGGTGGTTATTTTTGGGTGCGGCTGTGCCCGTGGCCTATTTTCGACACACGGAGGCCCCTCGCAAAGTCTCGCGCCATTCCGAGTCCGGCGGATGAAGTTGGCCAGCCCCACCCCCCAAGCCTATAGCCCACCCAGTTTTGTGGCCTTTTTCCGCTGGACGAACTTGGCGCCCCGGCCTTGGGGCGGTTATTTTTGGGTGCGGCTGTGCCCGCGGCCTAGTTTTGGCACACGGAGGCCCCTCGCAAAGTCTCGCGCCATTCCGAGTCCGGCAGACGAAGTTGGCCAGCCCCACCCCCCAAGGCTATAGCCCACCCATTTTTGTGGCCTTTTTCTGCTGGACGAACTTGGTGCCACGGCCTTCGGCCGGTTATTTTTGGGTGCGGCTGGGCCCGCGTCCTATTTTTGACATACGGAGGCCCCTCGCAAAGCCTCGCGCCATTCCGAGTCCGGCGGATGACGTGGGCTAGCCCCATCCCCCAAGGCTATAGCCCACCCAGTTTTGTGGCCTTTTTCCGCTGGACGAACTTGGCGCCCCGGCCTTCGGGTGGTTATTTTTGGGTGCGGCTGTGCCCGCAGCCTATTTCGGCACACGGAGGCCCCTCGCAAAGTCTCTCGCCATTCCGAGTCCGGCGGACGAAGTCGACGGCCCCACCCCCCAAGGCTATAGCCCACCCAGTTTTGTGGCCTTTTTCCGCTGGACGAAATTGGCGCCCCGGCCTTCGGGTGGTTATTTTTGGGTGCGGCTGTGCCCGCGGCCTATTTTTGGCACACGGAGGGCCCTCGCAAAGTCTCACGCCATTCCGAGTCCGGCGGACGAAGTTGGCCAGCCCCACCACCCAAGGCTATAGCCCAACCGTTTTTGTGGCCTTTTTCCGCTGGACGAACTTGGCGCCCCGGCCTTGGGGAGGTTATTTTTGGCCGTGGCTGTGCCGGCGGCATATTTTTGGCACACGGAGGCCCGTCGCAAAGTCTCACACCATTCCGAGTCCAGCGGACGAAGTGGGCCAGCCCCACCCCCCAAGTCTATAGCCCACCCGTTTTCTGGCCTTTTTCCGCTGGACGAACATGGCGCCTTGGGCTTCGGGCGGTTATTTTTGGGTGCGGCTGTGGCCGCGGCCTAGTTTTGGCACACGGAGGCCCCTTGCAAAGTCTCGCGCCATTCCGAGGCCGGCAGACGAAGTTGGCCAGCCCCACCCCCCAAGGCTATAGCCCACCCGTTTTTGTGGCCTTTTTCTGCTGGACGAACTTAGTGCCACGGCCTTCGGGCAGTTATTTTTGGGTGCGGCTGGGCCCGTGTCCTATTTTTGACATACGGAGGCCCCTCGCAAAGTCTCGCGCCATTCCGAGTCCGGCGGACGAAGTGGGCCAGCCCCATCCCCCAAGGCTATAGCCCACCCATTTTTGTGGCCTTTTTCCGCTGGACGAACTTGGCGCCCCGGCCTTCGGGTGGTTATTTTTGGGTGCGGCTGTGCCCGTGGCCTATTTTCGACACACGGAGGCCCCTCGCAAAGTCTCGCGCCATTCCGAGTCCGGCGGATGAAGTTGGCCAGCCCCACCCCCCAAGCCTATAGCCCACCCAGTTTTGTGGCCTTTTTCCGCTGGACGAACTTGGCGCCCCGGCCTTGGGGCGGTTATTTTTGGGTGCGGCTGTGCCCGCGGCCTAGTTTTGGCACACGGAGGCCCCTCGCAAAGTCTCGCGCCATTCCGAGTCCGGCAGACGAAGTTGGCCAGCCCCACCCCCCAAGGCTATAGCCCACCCATTTTTGTGGCCTTTTTCTGCTGGACGAACTTGGTGCCACGGCCTTCGGGCGGTTATTTTTGGGTGCGGCTGGGCCCGCGTCCTATTTTTGACATACGGAGGCCCCTCGCAAAGCCTCGCGCCATTCCGAGTCCGGCGGATGACGTGGGCTAGCCCCATCCCCCAAGGCTATAGCCCACCCAGTTTTGTGGCCTTTTTCCGCTGGACGAACTTGGCGCCCCGGCCTTCGGGTGGTTATTTTTGGGTGCGGCTGTGCCCGCAGCCTATTTCGGCACACGGAGGCCCCTCGCAAAGTCTCTCGCCATTCCGAGTCCGGCGGACGAAGTCGACGGCCCCACCCCCCAAGGCTATAGCCCACCCAGTTTTGTGGCCTTTTTCCGCTGGACGAAATTGGCGCCCCGGCCTTCGGGTGGTTATTTTTGGGTGCGGCTGTGCCCGCGGCCTATTTTTGGCACACGGAGGGCCCTCGCAAAGTCTCACGCCATTCCGAGTCCGGCGGACGAAGTTGGCCAGCCCCACCCCCCAAGGCTATAGCCCACCCGTTTTTGTGGCCTTTTTCCGCTGGACGAACTTGGCGCCCCGGCCTTCGAGTGGTTATATTTGGGCGTGGCTGTACCCGCGGCCTATTTTTGGCATACGGAGGCCACTCGCAAAGTCTCGCCCCATTCCGAGTCCGGCGGACGAACTTGGCCAGCCCCACCCCCCAAGGCTATAGCCCACCCGTTTTTGTGGCCTTTTTCCGCTGGACGAACTTGGCGCCCCAGCCTTCAGGCGGTTATTTTTGGGCGCGGCTGTGCCCGTGGCCTATTTTTGGCACACGGAGGCCGCTCGCAAAGTCTCGCCCCATTCCGCGTCCGGCGGACGAACTTGGCACCCCGGCCTTCGGGCGGTTATTTTTGGGTGCGGCTGTTCCCGCGGCCAATTTTTGGCACACGGAGGCCACTCGCAAAGTATCGCCCCATTCCGAGTCCGGCGGACGAACTTGGCCAGCCCCGCCCCCCAAGGCTATAGCCCACCCGTTTTTGTGCCCTTTTTCCGCTGGACGAACTTGGCGCCCGTCCTTCGGGCGATTATTTTTGACGCGGCCGTGCCCACGGCGTATTTTTGGCACGTTGAGGCCGCTCGCAAAGTCTCGCCCCATTCCGAGTCCGGCAGACGAACTTGGCGCCCCGGCCTTCGGGTGGTTATTTTCGCAAAGTCTCACCCCATTCCGAGTCCGGCGGACGAACTTGGCCAGCCCCACCCCCAAGGCTATAGCCCACCCGTTTTTGTGGCCTTTTTCCGCTGGACGAACTTGGCGGTCCAGCCTTCGGGTGGTTATTTTTGGGCGCAGCTAAGCCCGCGGCCTATTTTTGGCTCATGGAGGACCCTCGCGAATTCTCGCGCCATTCCCAGTCCGGCGGACGAAGTTGGCCAGCCCCACCCCCCAAGGCTATAGCCCACCCGTTTTTGTGCCTTTTTTCCGCTGGACGAACTTGGCGCCCCGGTCTTCGGGCGGTTAGTTTTGGGTGTGGCTGTGCCCACGGCCTACTTTTGGCACATGGAGGACCCTCGTAAAGTCTCGCGCCATTCCCAGTCCGGCGGACGAAGTTGGCCAGCCCACCCACCAAGGCTATAGCCCACCCGTTTTTATGGCCTTTTTCCGCTGGAAGAACTTGGCGCCCCGGCCTTCGGGCGGTTATTTTTGGGCGCGGCTATGCCTGCGGCCTACTTTTGGCACACGGAGGCACCTCGCAAAGTCTCGCGCCATTCCGAGTCCGGCGGACGAAGTTGGCCAGCCCCACCCCCCAAGGCTATAGCCCACCCGTTTTTGTTGCCTTTTTCCGCTGGACGAACTTGGCGTCCCGGTCTTCGGGCGGTTAGTTTTGGGCGTGGCTGTGTCCACGGCCTACTTTTGGCACACGGAGGACCCTCGTAAAGTCTCGCGCCATTCCCAGTCCGGCGGACGAAGTTGGCCAGCCCCACCCCCCAAGGCTATAGCCCACCCGTTTTTGTGGCCTTTTTCCGCTAGACGAACTTGGCGCCCCGGCCTTCGGGCGGTTATTTTTGGGCGTGGCTGTGCCCACGGCCTACTTTTGGCACACGGAGGACCCTCGTAAAGTCTCCCGCCATTCCCAGTCTAGCGGACGAAGTGGGCCAGCCCCACCCCCCAAGGCTATAGCCCACCCGTTTTTGTGGCCTTTTTCCGCTGGACGAACTTGGCGCCCCGGCCTTCGGGCTGTTATTTTTGGGTACGGCTGTGCCCGCGGCCTTTTCTTGGCACACGGAGGCCCCTCGCAAAGTCTCACGCCATTCCGAGTCCGGCGGACGAACTTGGCAAGCCCCACCCAACAAGGCTATAGCCCGCCCGTTTTTGTGGCCTTTTTCCGCTGGACGAACTTGGCGCCCTGGCCTTCGGGCGGTTATTTTTTATCGCATCTGTTCCCTCGGCCTATTTTTGGAACCCGGAGGCCGCTCCCAAAGTCTCGCCCCATTCCGAGTCCGGCGGACGAACTTGGCCAGCCCCACCCCCCAAGGCTATAGCCCACCCGTTTTTGTGGACTTTTTCCGCTGGACGAACTTGGCGCCCCGGCCTTCGGGTGGTTATTTTTGGGTACGGCTGTGCCCGCGGCCTATTTTTGGCACACGGAGGCAACTCGCAAAGTATCACCCCATTCCGAGTCCGGCGGACGAACTTGGCCAGCCCCACCCCGCAAGGCTATAGCCCACCCGTTTTTGTGGCCTTTTTCCGCTGGACGAACATGGCGCCCCGGCCTTCGGGCGGTTATTGTTTGGAGCGGCTCTACCCGCGGCCTATTTTTGGGACACGGAGGCCACTCGCAATGTCTCGCCCAATTCCTAGTCCGGCGGACGACCTTGGCCAGCCCCACCCCCCAAGGCAATAGCCCACCCGTTTTTGTGGCCTTTTTCCGCTGGACGAACTTGGCGCCCCGGCCTTCGAGTGGTTATATTTGGGCGTGGCTGTACCCGCGGCCTATTTTTGGCATACGGAGGCCACTCGCAAAGTCTCGCCCCATTCCGAGTCCGGCGGACGAACTTGGCCAGCCCCACCCCCCAAGGCTATAGCCCACCCGTTTTTGTGGCCTTTTTCCGCTGGACGAACTTGGCGCCCCAGCCTTCAGGCGGTTATTTTTGGGCGCGGCTGTGCCCGTGGCCTATTTTTGGCACACGGAGGCCGCTCGCAAAGTCTCGCCCCATTCCGCGTCCGGCGGACGAACTTGGCACCCCGGCCTTCGGGCGGTTATTTTTGGGTGCGGCTGTTCCCGCGGCCAATTTTTGGCACACGGAGGCCACTCGCAAAGTATCGCCCCATTCCGAGTCCGGCGGACGAACTTGGCCAGCCCCGCCCCCCAAGGCTATAGCCCACCCGTTTTTGTGCCCTTTTTCCGCTGGACGAACTTGGCGCCCCGTCCTTCGGGCGATTATTTTTGGACGCGGCCGTGCCCACGGCGTATTTTTGGCACGTTGAGGCCGCTCGCAAAGTCTCGCCCCATTCCGAGTCCGGCAGACGAACTTGGCGCCCCGGCCTTCGGGTGGTTATTTTCGCAAAGTCTCACCCCATTCCGAGTCCGGCGGACGAACTTGGCCAGCCCCACCCCCAAGGCTATAGCCCACCCGTTTTTGTGGCCTTTTTCCGCTGGACGAACTTGGCGGTCCAGCCTTCGGGTGGTTATTTTTGGGCGCAGCTAAGCCCGCGGCCTATTTTTGGCTCATGGAGGACCCTCGCGAATTCTCGCGCCATTCCCAGTCCGGCGGACGAAGTTGGCCAGCCCCACCCCCCAAGGCTATAGCCCACCCGTTTTTGTGCCTTTTTTCCGCTGGACGAACTTGGCGCCCCGGTCTTCGGGCGGTTAGTTTTGGGTGTGGCTGTGCCCACGGCCTACTTTTGGCACATGGAGGACCCTCGTAAAGTCTCGCGCCATTCCCAGTCCGGCGGACGAAGTTGGCCAGCCCACCCACCAAGGCTATAGCCCACCCGTTTTTATGGCCTTTTTCCGCTGGAAGAACTTGGCGCCCCGGCCTTCGGGCGGTTATTTTTGGGCGCGGCTATGCCTGCGGCCTACTTTTGGCACACGGAGGCACCTCGCAAAGTCTCGCGCCATTCCGAGTCCGGCGGACGAAGTTGGCCAGCCCCACCCCCCAAGGCTATAGCCCACCCGTTTTTGTGGCCTTTTTCCGCTGGACGAACTTGGCGTCCCGGTCTTCGGGCGGTTAGTTTTGGGCGTGGCTGTGTCCACGGCCTACTTTTGGCACACGGAGGACCCTCGTAAAGTCTCGCGCCATTCCCAGTCCGGCGGACGAAGTTGGCCAGTCCCACCCCCCAAGGCTATAGCCCACCCGTTTTTGTGGCCTTTTTCCGCTAGACGAACTTGGCGCCCCGGCCTTCGGGCGGTTATTTTTGTGCGCAGCTGTGCCCGCGGCCTAATTTTGGCACACGGAGGACCCTCGCGAAGTTTCGCGCCATTCCCAGTCCGGCGGACAAGGTTGGCCAGCCCCACCCCCCAAGGCTATAGCCCACCCGTTTTTGTGGCCTTTTTCCGCTGGACGAACATGGCGCCCCGGCCTTCGGGCGGTTATTTTTGGGCGCGGCTTTTCCCGCGGCCTACTTTTGGCACACGGAGGACCCTCATAAAGTCTCGAACCATTCTGAGTCCGGCGGATGAAGTTGGCCAGCCCCACCCCCCAAGGCTATAGCCCACCCGTTTTTGTGGCCTTTTTCCGCTGGACGAACTTGGCGTCCCGGCCTTCGGGCGGTTATTTTTAGGGCGCGGCTGTGTCCGCGGCCTAGTTTTGGCACACGGAGGCCTCTTGCAAAGTCTCGCGCCATTCTGAGTCCGGCGGACGAAGTCGGCCCGCCCCACCCCCCAAGGCCATAGCCCACCCGTTTTTGTGGCCTTTTTCCGCTGGACGAACATGGCGCCCCGGCCTTCGGGCGGTTATTTTTGGGCGCGGCTGTGACCGCGGCCTAATTTTGGAACACAGAAGCCCCTCGCAAAGTCTCGCGCCATTCCGAGTCCGGCAGACGAAGTTGGCCAGCCCCACCTCCCAAGGCTATAGCCCACCCGTTTTTGTGGCCTTTTTCCGCTGGACGAACTTGGCGCCCCGGCCTTTGGGCAGTTATTTTTGGGTGCGGCTGTGCCCGCGGCCTATTTTTGGCACACGGAGGCCAGTCGAAAAGTCTCGCGCCATTCCGAGTCCGGCGGACGAAGTGGGCCAGCCCCACCCACCATTGCTATAGCCCATCTGTTTTTGTGGCCTTTTTCTGCTGGACGAACTTGGCTCCTCGGCCTTCGGGCGGGTATTTTTTGGCACGCCTGTGCCCGCGGCCAATTTTTGTCACACGGAGGCGCCTCGCAAAGTCTCGCTCCATTCCAAGTCCGGCGGACGAAGTTGGCCAGCCCCACCCCCCAAGGCTATAGCCCACCCGTTTTTGTGGCCTTTTTCCACTGGATGAACTTGGCGCCCCGGTGTTCGGGCGGTTAGTTTTGGGCGTGGCTGTGCCCACAGCCTTCTTTTGGCACACAGAGGACCCTCGTAAAGTCTCGCGCCATTCCCAGTCCGGCGGACGAAGTTGGCCAGCCCACCCCCCAAGGCTATAGCCCACCCGTTTTTATGGCCTTTTTCCGCTGGACGAACATGGCGCCCCGGCCTTCGGGCGGTTATTTTTGGGCGCGGCCGTGCCCACGGCCTACTTTTTTCACACGGAGGACCCTCGTAAATTCTCGCGCCATTCCCAGTCCAGCCGACGAAGTTGGCCAGCCCCACCCCCAGGCTATAGCCCACCCGTTTTTGTGGGCTTTTTCCGCTGGACGAACTTGGCGCCCCGGCCTTCGGGCGGTTATTTTTGGGCGTGGCTATGCCCGCGGCATATTTTTGGCACACGGAGGAAACACGCAAAGTCTCGCGCCATTCCGAGTCCGGCGGATGATGTTTGCCAGCCCCACACCCGTAGGCTATAGCCCACCCGTTTTTGTGGCCTTTTTCCGCTGGACGAACTTGGCGCCCCGGTGTTCGGGCGGTTAGTTTTGGGCGTGGCTGTGCCCACAGCCTACTTTTAACACACGGAGGACCCTCGTAAAGTCTCCCGCCATTCCCAGTCCGGCGGACGAAGTTGGCCAGCCCCACCCCCCAAGGCTATAGCCCACCCGTTTTTGTGGCCTTTTTCCGCTGGATGAACTTGGCGCCCCGGCCTTCGGGCGGTTATTTTTAGGGCGCGGCTGTACCCGCGGCCTATTTTTGGCACACGGAGGCCCCTCGCAAAGTCTCGCGCCATTTCGAGTCCGGCGGACGAAGTTGGCCAGCCCCACCCCCCAAAGCTATAGCCCACCCGTTTTTGTGGCCTTTTTCCGCTGGACGAACTTGGCGCCCCGGCCTTCGGGCGGTTATTTTTGGGTGCGGCTGTTCCCGGAGCCTTTTTTGGCACACGGAGGCCGCTCCCAGAGTCTCGCCCCATTCTGAGTCCGGCGGACGAACTTGGCAAGCCCCACCCAACAAGGCTATAGCCCGCCCGTTTTTGTGGCCTTTTTCCGCTGGACGAACTTGGCGCCCTGGCCTTCGGGCGGTTATTTTTTAGCGCATCTGTTCCCTCGGCCTATTTTTGGAACCCGGAGGCCGCTCCCAATGTCTCGCCCCATTCCGAGTCCGGCGGACGAACTTGGCCAGCCCCACCCCCCAAGGCTATAGCCCACCCGTTTTTGTGGACTTTTTCCGCTGGACGAACTTGGCGCCCCGGCCTTCGGGTGGTTATTTTTGGGTACGGCTGTGCCCGCGGCCTATTTTTGGCACACGGAGGCAACTCGCAAAGTATCACCCCATTCCGAGTCCGGCTGACGAACTTGGCCAGCCCCACCCCGCAAGGCTATAGCCCACCCGTTTTTGTGGCCTTTTTCCGCTGGACGAACATGGCGCCCCGGCCTTCGGGCGGTTATTGTTTGGAGCGGCTCTACCCGCGGCCTATTTTTGGGACACGGAGGCCACTCGCAATGTCTCGCCCAATTCCTAGTCCGTCGGACGACCTTGGCCAGCCCCACCCCCCAAGGCAATAGCCCACCCGTTTTTGTGGCCTTTTTCCGCTGGACGAACTTGGCGCCCCGGCCTTCGAGTGGTTATATTTGGGCGTGGCTGTACCCGCGGCCTATTTTTGGCATACGGAGGCCACTCGCAAAGTCTCGCCCCATTCCGAGTCCGGCGGACGAACTTGGCCAGCCCCACCCCCCAAGGCTATAGCCCACCCGTTTTTTGGCCATTTTTCCGCTGGACGAACTTGGCGCCCCGGCCTTCAGGAGGTTATTTTTGGGCGCGGCTGTGCCCGCGGCCTATTTTTGGCACGCGGAGGCCACTCACAAAGTCTCGCCCCATTCCGAGTCCGGCGGACGAACAGCACCCGGCCTTCGGGCGGTTATTTTTGGGTGCGGCTGTTCCCGCGGCCAATTTTTGGCACACGGAGGCCACTCGCAAAGTATCGCCCCATTCCGAGTCCGGCGGACGAACTTGGCCAGCCCCGCCCCCCAAGGCTATAGCCCACCCGTTTTTGTGCCCTTTTTCCGCTGGACGAACTTGGCGCCCCGTCCTTCGGGCGATTATTTTTGGACGCGGCCGTGCCCACGGCGTATTTTTGGCACGTTGAGGCCGCTCGCAAAGTCTCGCCCCATTCCGAGTCCGGCAGACGAACTTGGCGCCCCGGCCTTCGGGTGGTTATTTTCGCAAAGTCTCACCCCATTCCGAGTCCGGCGGACGAACTTGGCCAGCCCCACCCCCAAGGCTATAGCCCACCCGTTTTTGTGGCCTTTTTCCGCTGGACGAACTTGGCGGTCCAGCCTTCGGGTGGTTATTTTTCAGCGCGGCTGTGCCCGTAGCCTATTTTTGGCGCACTGAGGCCGCTCGGAAAGTCTCGCCCAATTCCGAGTCCGGCGGACGAACTTGGCCAGCCCCAGCCCCCAAGGCTATAGCCCACCCGTTTTTGCGGCCTTTTTCCGCTGGACGAACTTGCCGCCCCAGCCTTCGGGCTGTTATTTTTGTGCCCGCGGCCTATTTTTGGCACACGGAGGCCGCTCGCAAAGTCTCGCCCCATTCCGCGTCCGGCGGACGAACTTGGCACCCCGGCCTTCGGGCGGTTATTTTTGGGTGCGGCTGTTCCCGCGGCCAATTTTTGGCACACGGAGGCCACTCACAAAGTCTCGCCCCATTCCGAGTCCGGCAAACGAACTTGGCGCCCCGGCCTTCGGGTGGTTATTTTCGCAAAGTCTCACCCCATTCCGAGTCCGGCGGACGAACTTGGCCAGCCCCACCCCCAGGCTATAGCCCACCCGTTTTTGTGGCCTTTTTCCGTTGGACGAACTTGGCGGGCCGGCCTTCGGGTGGTTATTTTTAGTCGCGGCTGTGCCCGCGGCTTATTTTTGGCATACGGAGGCCGTTCGCAAAGTCTCACCCCATTCCGAGTCTGGCGGACGAACTTGGCCAGCCCCAGCCCCCAAGGCTATAGCCCACCCGTTTTTGCGGCCTTTTTCTGCTGGACGAACTTGGCGCCCCAGCCTTCGGGCGGTTATTTTTGTGCCCGCGGCCTATTTTTGGGACACGGAGGCCGCTCGCAAAGTCTCGCCCCATTCCGCGTCCGGCGGATGAACTTCGCCCGCGCCCCCCACCAAGGCTATAGCCCACCCGTTTTTTGGCCATTTTTCCGCTGGGGGGTTTTGGCACCACGACCTTCGGGGGCTTATTTTTCGGTGCGGCTTTCTCCGCAGCTTATTTTCGGCACCCCGAGGCCCCTCACAAAGTCTCGCCCCATTCCCAGTCCGGCGGACGAACTTCGACCGCGCCCCCCACCAAGGCTATAGCCCACCCGTTTTTCGGCCATTTTTCCGCTGGGGGGTTTTGGCACCACGACCTTCGGGGGCTTATTTTTGGGTGCGGCTTTGTCCGCAGCTTATTTTCGGCACCCCGAGGCCCCTCGCAAAGTCTCGCCCCATTCCCAGTCCGGCGGACGAACTTCGCCCGCGCCCCCCACCAAGGCTCTAGCCCACCCGTTTTTTGGCCATTTTTCCGCTGGGGGGTTTTGGCACCACGACCTTCGGGCGCTTATTTTTGGGCGCGTCTTTGCCCGCGGCTTATTTTTGGCACCCCGAGGCCCCTCCCAAAGTCTCGCCCCATTCCGAGTCCGGCGGACAAACTTCGCCCGCCCCCCCCACCAAGGCTATAGCCCACCCGTTTTTTGGCCATTTTTCCGCTGGGGGGTTTTGGCACCACGACCTTCGGGTGCTTATTTTTGGGCGCGGCTTCGTCCGCGGCTTAATTTTGGAACCCTGAGGCCCCTCGCAAAGTCTCGCCCCATTCCAAGTCCGGCAGACGAACTTCGCCCGCGCCCCCCACCAAGGCTGTAGCCCACCCGTTTTTTGGCCATTTTTCCGCTGGGTCGTTTTTGTACCACGACCTTCGCGGGCTTATTTTTGGGTGCGGCTTTGCCCGCAGCTTACTTTCGGCACCCCGAGGCCCCTCGCAAAGTCTCACCCCATTCCGAGTCCGGCGGACGAACTTCGCCCGCGCCCCCCACCATGGCTATAGCCCACCCGTTTTTTGGCCAATTTTCCGCTGGGGGGTTTGGCACCACGACCCTCGGGCTCTTATTTTTCGGCGCAGCTTGGCCCGCGGCTTATTTTTGGTACCCCGAGGTCCCTCGCAAAGTCTCCCCCCATTCCGAGTCCGGCGGACGAACTTCGCCCGCGCCCCCCACCAAGGCTATAGCCCACCCGTTTTTTGGCTATTTTTCCGCTGGGGGGTTTTGGCACCACGACCTTCGGGAGGTTATTTTTGGGCGCGGCTTTGCACGCGGCTTATTTTTGGCGCCCCGAGGCCCCTCACAAAGTCTCACCCCATTCCGAGTCCGGCGGATGAACTTCGCCCGCGCCCCCCACCAAGGCTATAGCCCACCCGTTTTTTGGCCATTTTTCCGCTGGTGGATTTTGGCTCCACGACCATCGGGCACTTATTTTTGGGCGCGGCTTTGTCCGCGGCTTATTTTTGGCACTCCGAGGCCCCTCGCAAAGTCTCGCCCCATTCCGAGTCCGGCGGACGAACTTCGCCCGCGCCCCCCACCAAGGCTATAGCCCACCCGTTTTTTGGCCATTTTTCCGCTGGGGGGTTTTGGTACCATGACCTTCGGGCGATTATTTTTGGGTTCGGCTTTGCCCGCGGCTTATTGTTGGCACCCCGAGGCCCCTCGCAAAGTCTCGTCCCATTCCGAGTCCGGCGGACGAACTTCGCCCGCGCCCCCCACCAAGGCTATAGCCCACCCGTTTTTTGGCCATTTTTCCGCTGGGGGGTTTGGGCGCGCCGACCTTCGGGGGGTTACTTTTGGGCGCGGCTGAGCCCGCAGCCTATTTTTGGCACACGGAGGGCCCTCGCAAAGTCTGGCGCCATTCCGAGTCCGGCGGACGAAGTTGGCCAACCCCACCCCCCAAGGCTATAGCCCACCCGTTTTTGTGGCCTTTTTCCGCTGGACGAACTTGGCGCCCCGGCCTTCGGGCGGTTATTTTTGGGCGCGGCTGTGCCAGCGGCCTATTTTTGGCACACGGAGGTCCCTCGGAAAGTCTCGCGCCATTCCGAGTCCGGCGGACGAAGTCGGCCAGCCCCACCCCCAAGGCTATAGCCCGCCGGTTTTTGTGGCCTTTTTCCGCTGGACGAACTTGGCGCCCAGTCCTTCGGGCGGTTCTTTTTGGGCGCGGCTGTGCCCACGGCCTATTTATGGCACACGGAGGCCCCTCGCAAAGTCTCGCGCTATTCCAAGTCCGGCGGACGAAGTTGGCCAGCCCCTCCCCCCAAGGCTATAGCCCACCCGTTTTTTGGCCATTTTTCCACTGGGGGGTTTCGGCGCGCCGACCTTCGGGGGGTTATTTTTGGGTGCGGCTGTGTCCGCAGCCTATTTTTGGCACGTAGAGGCCGCTCGCAAAGTCTCGCCCCATTCCGAGTCCGGCGGAAGTAGTCGGCCAGCCCCACCCCCGAAGGCTATAGCCCACCCGTTTTTGTGGCCTTTTTCCGCTGGACGAACTCGGCGCCCCGCCCTTCGGGCGGGTATTTTTGGGCGCGGCTGTACCAGCGGCCTATTTTTGGTACACGGAGGCGCCTCGCAATGTCTCGTGCCATTCCGAGTCCGGCGGACGAAGTTGGCCAACCCCACCCCCCAAGGCTATCGCCCACCCGTTTTTGTGGCCTTTTTCCGCTGGACGAACTTGGCGCCCCGGCCTTCGGGCGGGTATTTTTGGGCGCGGCTGTTCCCGCGGCCTATTTTTGGCACACGGAGTCGCCTCGCAAAGTCTCACGCCATTCCGAGTCCGGCGGACGAAGTCGGCCAGCCCCACCCCCCAAGGCTATAGCCCACCCGTTTTTGTGGCCTTTTTCCGCTGGACGAACTAGGCGCCCCGGCCTTCGGGCGGGTATTTTTGGGCGCGGCTGTACCAGCGGCCTATTTTTGGTACACGGAGGCGCCTCGCAATGTCTCGTGCCATTCCGAGTCCGGCGGACGAAGTTGGCCAACCCCACCCCCCAAGGCTATAGCCCACCCGTTTTTGTGGCCTTGTTCCGCTGGACGAACTTGGCGCCCCGGCCTTCGGGCGGTTATTTTTGGGCGCGGCTGTGCCCGCGGCCTATTTTTGCCAGAAGGAGGTGCCCCGTATAGTCTCGCGCCATTCCGAGTCCGGCGGACGAAGTCGGCCAGCCCCACCCCCAAGGCTATAGCCCGCCGGTTTTTGTGGCCTTTTTCCGCTGGACGAACTTGGCGCCCAGGCCTTCGGGAGGTTCTTTTTGGGCGCGGCTGTGCCCACGGCCTATTTATGGCACACGGAGGCCCCTCGCAAAGTCTCGCGCCATTCCGAGTCCGGCGGACGAAGTGGGCCGGCTCCACCCCCCAAGGCTATAGCCCACCCGTTTTTGTGGCCTTTTTCCGCTGGACGAACTTGGCGCCCCTGCCTTCGGGCGGTCATTTTTGAGTGCGGCTGTGTCCGCGGCCTATTTTGGCACACGGAGGTCCCTCGTAAAGTCTCGCGCAATTCCGAGTCCGGCGGACGAAGTTGGCCAGCCGCACCCCCCAAGGCGATAGCCCACCCGTTTTTGTGGCCTTTTTTCGCTGGACGAACTTGGCGCCCCGGCCTTCGTGCGGGTATTTTTGGGCGCGGGTGTGTCCGCGGCCTATTTTTGGTACACGGAGGCGCCTCGCAAAGTCTCACGCCATTCCGAGTCCGGCGGACGAAGTGGGCCGGCTCCACCCCCCAAGGCTATAGCCCATCCGTTTTTGTGGCCTTTTTCCGCTGGACGAACATGGCGCCCCGGCCTTCGGGCGGGTATTATTGGGCGCGGCTGAGCCCGCGGACTATTTTTGCCAGAAGGAGGTGCCCCGTATAGTCTCGCGCCATTCCGAGTCCGGCGGACGAAGTTGGCCAGCCCCACCCCCCGAGGCTACAGCCCACCCGTTTTTGTGGCCATTTTCCGCCGGACGGACTTGGCTCCCGGCCTTCGGGCGGGTATTTTTGGGCGCGGCTGTGCCCGCGGCCTATTTTTGGCACACGGAGGTGCCTCGCAAAGTCTCGCGCTATTCCGAGTCCGGCGGACGAAGTTGGCCAGCCCCACCCCCCAAGGTTATAGCCCACCCGTTTTTGTGGCCTTTTTCCGCTGGACGAACTTGGCGCCCCGGCTTTCGGACAGGTATTTTTGGACGCGGCTGTGTCCGCGGCCTCTTTTTGGCACACGGAGGTGCCTCGCAAAGTCTCGCGCCATTCCGAGTCCGGCGGACGAAGTGGGCCGGCTCCACTCCCCAAGGCTATAGCCCCCCCGTTTATGTGGCCTTTTTCCGCTGGACGAACTTGGCTCCCCGGCCTTCGGGCGGGTATTTTTGGGCGTGGCTGTGCCCGCGGCCTATTTTTGGCACATGGAGGCGCCTCGTAAAGTCTCACGCCATTCCGAGTCCGGCGGACGAAGTTGGCCAGCCCCACCCCCCAAGGCTATAGCCCACCCGTTTTTGTGGCCTTTGTCAGCTGGACGAACTTGGCGCCCCGGCCTTCGGACAGGTATTTTTGGGCGCGGCTGTCCCCGCGGCCTATTTTTGGCACACGGAGGCGCCTCGTAAAGTCTCGCGCCATTCCGAGTCCGGCGGACGAAGTTGGCCAGCCCCAACCCCCAAGGCTATATCCCACCCGTTTTTGTGGCCTTTTTCCGCTGGACGAACTTGGCGCCCCCGCCTTCGGGCAGGTATTTTTGGGCGCGGCTGTGCCCGCGGCATATTTTTGGCACACGGAGGCGTCTAGCAAAGTCTCGCGCCATTCCGAGTCCGGCGGACGAAGTTGGCCAGCCCCACCCCCCAAGGCTATAGCCCACCCGTTTTTGTGGCCATTTTCCGCCGGACGAACTTGGCGCCCCGGCCTTCGGGCGGTGATTTTTGGGCGCGGCTGAGCCCGCGGCCTATTTTTGGCACACGGAGGCGCCTCGTAAAGTCTCACGCCATTCCGAGTCCGGCAGACGAAGTTGGCCAGCCCCACCCCCCAAGGCTATAGCCCACCCGTTTTTGTGGCCTTTTTCCGCTGGACGAACTTGGCGACCCGGCCTTCGGGCGGGTATTTTTGGGCGCGGCTGTGCCCGCGGCCTATTTTTGGCACACGGAGATGCCTCGCAAAGTCTCGCGCCATTCCGAGTCCCGCGGACGAAGTGGGCCGGCTCCACCCCCCAAGGCTATAGCCCTCCCGTTTTTGTGGCCTTTTTCCGCTGGACGAACTTGGCGCCCCGGCCTTCGGGCGGGTATTTTTGGGCGCGGCTGAGCCCGCGGCCTATTTCTGGCACACGGAGGCGCCTCGCAAAGTCTCACGCCATTCCGAGTCCGGCGGACGAAGTTGACCAGCCCCACCCCCGAAGGATATAGCCCACCCGTTTTTGTGGCCTTTGTCCGCTGGACGAACTTGGCGCCCCGGCCTTCGGGCGGGTATTTTTGGGCGCGGCTGTGCCCGTGGCCTATTTTTGGCACACGGAGGCGCCTCGTAAAGTCTCGCGCCATTCCGAGTCCGGCGGACGAAGTTGGCCAGCCCCAACCCCCAAGGCTATATCCCACCCGTTTTTGTGGCATTTTCCCGCTGGACGAACTTGGCGACGCAGCCTTTGGGCGGATATTTTTGGGCGCGGCTGTGGCCGCGGCCTATTTTTGGGATACGGAGGCGCCTCGCAATGTCTCGCGCCATTCCGAGTCCGGCGGACGAAGTGGGCCAGCCCCACCCCCCAAGGCTATAGCCCACCCGTTTTTGTGGCCTTTTTCCGCTGGACGAACTTGGCGCCCCGGCCTTCGGGCGGTTATTTTTGGGCGCGGCTGTGCCCGCGGCCTATTTTTGGCGCACGGAGGTGCCTCGTAAAGTCTCGCGCCATTCCGAGTCCGGCGGACGAAGTTGGCCAGCCCCACCCCCCAAGGCTACAGCCCACCCGTTTTTGTGGCCATTTTCCGCTGGACGAAATTGGCGCCCCGGCCTTCGGGCGGGTATTTTTGGGCGCGGCTGTACCCGTGGCCTATTTTTGGGACACGGAGGCGCCTCGCAAAGTTTCGCGCTATTCCGAGTCTGGCGGACAAAGTCGGCCAGCCCCACCCCCCAAGGCTATAACCCACCCGTTTTTGTGGCCTTTTTCCGCCGGACGAACTTGGCGCCCCGGCCTTCGGGCGGTTATTTTTGGGCGCGGCTGTGCCCGCGGCCTATTTTTGGCACACGGAGGTGCCTCGCAAAGTCTCGCGCCATTCCGAGTCCGGCGGAGGAAGTGGGCCAGCCCTACCCCGTAGGCTATAGCCCGCCCGTTTTTGTGGCCTTTTTCCGCTGGACGAACTTGGCGCCCCGGCCTTCGGGCTGGTATTTTTGGGCGCGGCTGTGCCCGCGGCCTATTTTTGGCACACGGAGGCGCCTAGTAATGTCTCGCGCCATTCCGAGTCCGGCGGACGAAGTCGCCAGCCCCACCCCCCAAGGCTATAGCCCACCCGTTTTTGTGGGCATTTTCCGCTGGACGAACTTGGCGCCCCGGCCTTCGGGCAGGTATTTTTGGACGCGGCTGTACCCGCGGCCTATTTTTGGCACACGGAGGCGCCTCGCAAAGTCTCGCGCTATTCCGAGTCCGGCGGACGAAGTTGGCCAGCCCCACCCCCCAAGGCTATAGCCCACCCATTTTTGTGGGCTTTTTCCGCTGGACGAACTTGGCGCCCCGGTCTTCGGGCGGATAGTTTTGGGCGCGGCTGTGCCCGCGACCTATTTTTGGCACACGGATGCGCCTCGCAAAGTCTCGCGCCATTCTGAGTCCGGCGGACGAAGTGGGCCCGCCCCACCCCCAAGGCTATAGCCCACCCGTTTTTGTGGCCTTTTTCCGCTGGACGAACTTGGCGCCCCGGCCTTCGGGCGGGTATTTTTGGGAGCGGCTGTGCCCGCGGCCTATTTTTGGCACACTGAGGCGCCTCGTAAAGTCTCGCGCCATTCCGAGTCCGGCGGACGAAGTTGGCCAGCCCCACCCCCCAAGGCTATAGCCCGCCCGTTTTTGTGGCCTTTTTCCGCTGGACGAACTTGGCGGCCCGGCCTTCGGGCCGGTATTTTTGGGCGCGGCTGTGCCCGCGGCATATTTTTGGCACACGGAGTCGCCTCGCAAAGTCTCGTGCCATTCCGAGTCCGGCGGACGAAGTTGGCCAGCCCCACCCCCCAACGCTACAGCCCACCCGTTTTTGTGGCCATTTTCCGCTGGACGAAATTGGCGCCCCGGCCTTCGGGCGGGTATTTTTGGGCGCGGCTGTACCCGTGGCCTATTTTTAGGACACGGAGGCGCCTCGCAAAGTTTCGCGCTATTCCGAGTCTGGCGGACGAAGTCGGCCAGCCCCACCCCCCAAGGCTATAACCCACCCGTTTTTGTGGCCTTTTTCCGCCGGACGAACTTGGCGCCCCGGCCTTCGGGCGGGTATTTTTGGACGCGGCTGTGCCCGCGGCCTATTTTTGGCACACGGAGGTGCCTCGCAAAGTCTCGCGCCATTCCGAGTCCGGCGGAGGAAGTGGGCCAGCCCTACCCCGTAGGCTATGGCCCGCCCGTTTTTGTGGCCTTTTTCCGCTGGACGAACTTGGCGCCCCGGCCTTCGGGCGGGTATTTTTGGGCGCGGCTGTGCCCGCGGCCTATTTTTGGCACACGGAGGCGCCTAGTAATGTCTCGCGCCATTCCGAGTCCGGCTGACGAAGTCGCCAGCCCCACCCCCCAAGGCTATAGCCCACCCGTTTTTGTGGGCATTTTCCGCTGGACGAACTTGGCGCCCCGGCCTTCGGGCGGGTATTTTTGGACGCGGCTGTACCCGCGGCCTATTTTTGGCACACGGAGGCGCCTCGCAAAGTCTCGCGCTATTCCGAGTCCGGCGGACGAAGTTGGCCAGCCCCACCCCCCAAGGCTATAGCCCACCCGTTTTTGTGGGCTTTTTCCGCTGGACGAACTTGGCGCCCCGGTCTTCGGGCGGATAGTTTTGGGCGCGGCTGTGCCCACGACCTATTTTTGGCACACGGAGGTGCCTCGCAAAGTCTCGCGCCATTCCGAGTCCGGCGGACGAAGTGCGCCCGCCGCACCCCCAAGGCTATAGCCCACCCGTTTTTGCGGCCTTTTTCCGCTGGACGAACTTGGCGCCCCGGCCTTCGGGCGGGTATTTTTGGGCGCGGCTGTGCCCGCGGCCTATTTTTGGCACACTGAGGCGCCTCGTAAAGTCTCGCGCCATTCCGAGTCCGGCGGACGAAGTTGGCCAGCCCCACCCCCCAAGGCTATAGCCCACCCGTTTTTGTGGGCATTTTCCGCTGGACGAACTTGGCGCCCCGGCCTTCGGGCAGGTATTTTTGGACGCGGCTGTACCCGCGGCCTATTTTTGGCACACGGAAGCGCCTCGCAAAGTCTCGCGCTATTCCGAGTCCGGCGGACGAAGTTGGCCAGCCCCACCCCCCAAGGCTATAGCCCACCCGATTTTGTGGCATTTTTCCGCTGGACGAACTTGGCGCCGCAGCCTTTGGGCGGATATTTTTGGGCGCGGCTGTGGCCGCGGCCTATTTTTGGGATACGGAGGCGCCTCGCAATGTCTCGCGCCATTCCGAGTCCGGCGGACAAAGTGGGCCAGCCCCACCCCCCAAGGCTATAGCCCACCCGTTTTTGTGGCCTTTTTCCGCTGGACGAACTTGGCGCCCCGGCCTTCGGGCGGTTATTTTGGCGCGGCTGTGCCCGCGGCCTATTTTTGGCGCACGGAGGTGCCTCGTAAAGTCTCGCGCCATTCCGAGTCCGGCGGACGAAGTTGGCCAGCCCCACCCCCCAAGGCTACAGCCCACCCGTTTTTGTGGCCATTTTCCGCTGGACGAAATTGGCGCCCCGGCCTTCGGGCGGGTATTTTTGGGCGCGGCTGTACCCGTGGCCTATTTTTAGGACACGGAGGCGCCTCGCAAAGTTTCGCGCTATTCCGAGTCTGGCGGACGAAGTCGGCCAGCCCCACCCCCCAAGGCTATAACCCACCCGTTTTTGTGGCCTTTTTCCGCCGGACGAACTTGGCGCCCCGGCCTTCGGGCGGGTATTTTTGGGCGCGGCTGTGCCCGCGGCCTATTTTTGGCACACGGAGGTGCCTCGCAAAGTCTCGCGCCATTCCGAGTCCGGCGGAGGAAGTGGGCCAGCCCTACCCCGTAGGCTATGGCCCGCCCGTTTTTGTGGCCTTTTTCCGCTGGACGAACTTGGCGCCCCGGCCTTCGGGCGGGTATTTTTGGGCGCGGCTGTGCCCGCGGCCTATTTTTGGCACACGGAGGCGCCTAGTAATGTCTCGCGCCATTCCGAGTCCGGCAGACGAAGTCGCCAGCCCCACCCCCCAAGGCTATAGCCCACCCGTTTTTGTGGGCATTTTCCGCTGGACGAACTTGGCGCCCCGGCCTTCGGGCAGGTATTTTTGGACGCGGCTGTACCCGCGGCCTATTTTTGGCACACGGAGGCGCCTCGCAAAGTCTCGCGCTATTCCGAGTCCGGCGGACGAAGTTGGCCAGCCCCACCCCCCAAGGCTATAGCCCACCCGTTTTTGTGGGCTTTTTCCGCTGGACGAACTTGGCGCCCCGGTCTTCGGGCGGATAGTTTTGGGCGCGGCTGTGCCCACGACCTATTTTTGGCACACGGAGGTGCCTCGCAAAGTCTCGCGCCATTCCGAGTCCGGCGGACGAAGTGCGCCCGCCGCACCCCCAAGGCTATAGCCCACCCGTTTTTGCGGCCTTTTTCCGCTGGACGAACTTGGCGCCCCGGCCTTCGGGCGGCTATTTTTGGGCGCGGCTGTGCCCGCGGCCTATTTTTGGCACACTGAGGCGCCTCGCAAAGTCTCGCGCCATTCCGAGTCCGGCGGACGAAGTTGGCCAGCCCCACCCCCCAAGGCTATAGCCCACCCGTTTTTGTGGGCATTTTCCGCTGGACGAAAGTGGCGCCCCGGCCTTCGGGCCGGTATTTTTGACGCGGCTGTACCCGCGGCCTATTTTTGCACACACGGAGCGCCTCGCAAAGTCTCGCTATTCCGAGTCCGGCGGACGAAGTTGGCCAGCCCCACCCCCAAGGCTATAGCCCACCCGTTTTTGTGGCCTTTTACCGCTGGAGGAACTTGGCGCCGCGGCCTTTCGGGCGGTTACTTTTGGGCGCGGCTGTGCCTGCGGCCTGTTTTTGGCACACGCAGGCGCCTCGCAAAGTCTCGCGCCATTCTGAGTCCGGCGGACAAAGTTGGCCAGCCCCACCCCCCAAGGCTATAGCCCGCCCGTTTTTGTGGCCTTTTTCCGCTGGACGAACTTGTCGCCCCGGCCTTCGGGCAGGTATTTTTAGGCGCGGCTGTGCCCGCGACCTGGCCCACAGCACACGGAGGCGCCTCGCAAAGTCTCGCGCTATTCCGAGTCCGGCGGACGAAGTTGGCCAGCCCCACCCCCCAAGGCTATAGCCCACCCGTTTTTGTGGCCTTTTTCCGCTGGACGAACTTGGCGCCCCGGCCTTCGGGCGGGTATTTTTGGGCGCGG
Source organism: Citrus sp. QX-2021 (assembly GCA_030444885.1). Classification (NCBI taxonomy): domain Eukaryota; kingdom Viridiplantae; phylum Streptophyta; class Magnoliopsida; order Sapindales; family Rutaceae; genus Citrus; species Citrus sp. QX-2021. The sequence continues at coordinate 46,100 of JAUJEF010000042.1, read as the reverse complement.
CTGTGCCCGCGGCCTATTTTTGGCACACTGAGGCGCCTCGTAAAGTCTCGCGCCATTCCGAGTCCGGCGGACGAAGTTGGCCAGCCCCACCCGCCAAGGCTATAGCCCGCCCGTTTTTGTGGCCTTTTTCCGCTGGACGAACTTGGCGCCCCGGCCTTCGGGCAGGTATTTTTGGACGCGGCTGTAGCCGCGACCTATTTTTGGCACACGGAGGCGCCTCGCAAAGTCTCGCGCTATTCCGAGTCCGGCGGACGAAGTTGGCCAGCCCCACCCCCCAAGGCTATAGCCCACCCGTTTTTGTGGCCTTTTTCCGCTGGACGAACTTGGCGGCCCGGCCTTCGGGCCGGTATTTTTGGGCGCGGCTGTGCCCGGGGCATATTTTTGGCACACGGAGTCGCCTCGCAAAGTCTCGTGCCATTCCGAGTCCGGCGGACGAAGTTGGCCAGCCCCACCCCCCAACGCTATAGCCCACCCGATTTTGTGGGCTTTTTCCGCTGGACGAACTTGGTGCCCCGGCCTTCGGGCGGATAGTTTTGGGCGCGGCTGTGCCCGCGGCCTATTTTTGGCACACGGAGTCACCTCGCAAAGTCTCGTGCCATTCCGAGTCCGGCGGACGAAGTCGGCCAGCCCCACCCCCCAACGCTATAGCCCACCCGATTTTTTTGGCCTTTTTCCGCTGGACGAACTTGGCGCCCCGGCCTTCGGGGGGTTATTTTTGGGCGCGGCTGTGCACGCGTCCTATTTTTGGGAGACGGGGGCGCCTCGCAAAGTCTCGCGCCATTCCGAGTCCGGCGGACGAAGTTGGCCAGCCCCACCCCCAAAGGCTATAGCCCACCCGATTTTGTGGCATTTTTCCACTGGACGAACTTGGCGCCGCAGCCTTTGGGCGGATATTTTTGGGCGCGGCTGTGCCCGCGGCCTATTTTTGGGATACGGAGGCGCCTCGCAATGTCTCGCGCCATTCCGAGTCCGGCGGACGAAGTGGGCCAGCCCCACCCCCCAACGCTATAGCCCATCCGTATTTGTGGCCTTTTTCCGCTGGACGAACTTGGTGCCCCGGCCTTCGGGCGGGTATTTTTGGGCGTGGCAGTGCCCGCGGTGTATCTTTTGGACACGGAGGTGCCTCGTAAAGTCTCGCGCCATTCCGAGTCCGGCGGACGAAGTTGGCCAGACCCAACCCCCAAGGCTATAGCCCACCCGTTTTTGTGGCCTTTTACCGCTGGACGAACTTGGTGCCCCGGCCTTCGGGCGGGTATTTTTGGGCGCGGCTGTGCCCGCGGCCTATTTTTGGCACACGGAGGTGCCTCGCAAAGTCTCGCGCCATTCCGAGTCCGGCGGACGAAGTTGGCCAGCCCCACCTCCCAAGGCTATAGCCAACCCGTTTTTGTGGCCGTTTTCCGCTAGACGAACTTGGCGCCCCGGCCTTCGGGCGGTTATTTTTGGGCGCGGCTGTGCCCATGGCCTATTTTTGGTACACGAAGGGGTCTCGCAAAGTCTCGCGTCATTCCGAGCCCGGCGGACGAAGTTGGCCAGCCCCCCCCCCCAAGGCTATAGCCCACCCGTTTTTGTGGCCTTTTTCCGCTGGACGAAATTGGCGCCCCGGCCTTCGGGCGGGTATTTTGGGGCACGGCAGTGTCCGTCGACTATTTTTGGCACACGGAGGTGCCTCGCAGTGTCTCGCGCCATTCCGAGTCCGGCGGACGAAGTTGGCCAGCCCCACCCCTCAAGGCTATAGCCCACCCGTTTTTGTGGCCTTTTTCCGCTGGACGAACTTGGCGCCCCGGCCTTATGGCAAATATTTTTGGGTGCGGCTGTGCCCGCGGCCTATTTTTGGCACACGGAGGTGCCTCGCAAAGTCTCGCGCCATTCCGAGTCCGGCGGACGAAGTTGCCCAGCCCCACCCCCCAAGGCTATAGCCCACCCGTTTTTGTGGCCATTTTCTGCTGGATGAACTTGGCGCCCCGGCCTTCGGGCGGGTATTTTTGGGCGCGGCTGTGCCTGCGGATTATTTTTGGCACACGGAGGTGCCTCGCAATGTCTCGCGCCATTCCGAGTCCGGCGGACGAAGTTGCCCAGCCCCACCCCCCAAGGCTATAGCCCACCCGTTTTTGTGGCCATTTTCTGCTGGACGAACTTGGCGCCCCGGCCTTCGGGCGGGTATTTTTGGGCGCGGCAGTGTCCGTCGACTATTTTTGGCACACGGAGGTACCTCACAAAGTTTCGTGCCATTCTGAGTCCGGCGGACGAAGTGGGCCAGCCCCACCCCCCAAGGCTATAGCCCACCCGTTTTTGTGGCCTTTTTCCGCTGGACGAACTTGGCGCCCCGGCCTTCGGGCGGGTATTTTTGGGCGCGGTTGTGCCCGCGGCGTATCTTTTGCACACGGAGGTGCCTCGCAAAGTCTCGCGCCATTCCGAGTCCGGCGGACGCAGTTGGCCAGCCCCACCCGCCAAGGCTATAGCCCACCCGTTTTTGTGGCCTTTTTCCGCTGGACGAACTTGGCGCCCCGGCCTTCGGGCGGGTATTTTTGGGCGCGGCTTTGCCCGCGGCCCATTTTGGGCACACGGAGGCGCCTCGCAAAGTCTTGAGCTATTCCGAGTCCGGCGGACGAAGTTGGCCAGCCCCACCCCCCAAGGCTATAGCTCACCCGTTTTTGTGGCCTTTTTCCGCTGGACAAACTTGGGGCCCCGGCCTTCGGGCGGGTAGTTTTGGGCGCGGCTGTGCCCGCGGCGTATTTTTGGCACACGTAGGTGCCTCGCAAAGTCTCGAGCCATTCCGAGTCCGGCGGACGAAGTTGGCCAGCCCCAGCCCCCAAGGCTAAAGCCCACCCGTTTTTGTGGCCTTTTACCGCTGGACAAACTTGGTGCCCCGGCCTTCGGGCGGGTATTTTTGGAGGCGGCTGTGCCCGCGGCCTATTTATGGCACACGGAGGTGCCTCGCAAAGTCTCGCGCCATTCCGAGTCTGGCGGACGAAGTGGGCCAGCTCCACCCCCCAAGGCTAAAGCCCACCCGTTTTTGTGGCCTTTTTCCGCTGGACGAACTTGGCACCCCGGCCTTCGGGCGGGTATTTTTGGGGGCGGCTGTGCCCGCGGCCTATTTTGGGCACACGGAGGCGTCTCTCATAGTCTCGAGCCATTCCGAGTCCGGCGGACGAAGTTGGCCAGCCCCAGCCCCCAAGGCTAAAGCCCACCCGTTTTTGTGGCCTTTTACCGCTGGACAAACTTGGTGCCCCGGCCTTCGGGCGGGTATTTTTGGAGGCGGCTGTGCCCGCGGCCTATTTATGGCACACGGAGGTGCCTCGCAAAGTCTCGCACCATTCCGAGTCTGGCGGACGAAGTGGGCCAGCTCCACCCCCCAAGGCTAAAGCCCACCCGTTTTTGTGGCCTTTTTCCGCTGGACGAACTTGGCACCCCGGCCTTCGGGCGGGTATTTTTGGGGGCGGCTGTGCCCGCGGCCTATTTTGGGCACACGGAGGCGTCTCTCATAGTCTCGAGCCATTCCGAGTCCGGCGGACGAAGTTGGCCAGCCCCAGCCCCCAAGGCTAAAGCCCACCCGTTTTTGTGGCCTTTTACCGCTGGACAAACTTGGTGCCCCGGCCTTCGGGCGGGTATTTTTGGAGGCGGCTGTGCCCGCGGCCTATTTATGGCACACGGAGGTGCCTCGCAAAGTCTCGCGCCATTCCGAGTCTGGCGGACGAAGTGGGCCAGCTCCACCCCCCAAGGCTAAAGCCCACCCGTTTTTGTGGGCTTTTTCCGCTGGACGAACTTGGCGCCCCGGTCTTCGGGCGGATAGTTTTGGGCGCGGCTGTGCCCACGACCTATTTTTGGCACACGGAGGTGCCTCGCAAAGTCTCGCGCCATTCCGAGTCCGGCGGACGAAGTGCGCCCGCCGCACCCCCAAGGCTATAGCCCACCCGTTTTTGCGGCCTTTTTCCGCTGGACGAACTTGGCGCCCCGGCCTTCGGGCGGGTATTTTTGGGCGCGGCTGTGCCCGCGGCCTATTTTTGGCACACTGAGGCGCCTCGTAAAGTCTCGCGCCATTCCGAGTCCGGCGGACGAAGTTGGCCAGCCCCACCCCCCAAGGCTATAGCCCACCCGTTTTTGTGGGCTTTTTCCGCTGGACCAACTTGGCGCCCCGGCCTTCGGGTGGTTATTTTTGTTCGCGGCTGTGCCCGCTGCCTATTTTTGGCCCACGGAGGCCCCTCGCAAAGTCTCGCGCTGTTCCGAGTCTGGCGGACGAAGTGGGCCAGCCCCACCTCCCAAGGCTATAGCCCACCCGTTTTTGTGGGCTTTTTCCGCTGGACCAACTTGGCGCCCCGGCCTTCGGGCGGTTATTTTTGTTCGCGGCTGTGCCCGCTGCCTATTTTTGGCACACGGAGGCCCCTCGTAAAGTCTCGCGTCATTCCGAGTCCGGCGGATGAAGTTGGCCAGCCCCACCCCCCAAGGCTATAGCCCACCATTTTTGTGGCCTTTTTCCACTGGACGAAGTTGGTGCCCCGGCCTTTGGGCGGTTATTTTTTGGCGCGGCTGTGCCCGCGGCCTATTTTTGGCCCACGGAGGCCCCACGCAAAGTTTCGCGCTGTTCCGAGTCCGGCGGACGAAGTTTGTCAGCCCCACCCCCCAAGGCTATAGCCCACCCGTTTTTGTGGCCTTTTTCCGCTGGACGAACTTGGCGCCCCGCCCTTCGGGTGGTTATTTTCGGGTACGGGTGTGCCCGTAGCCTATTTTTGGCACGTGGAGGCCACTCGTAAGGTCTCGCCCCATTCCGAGTCCGGCGGACGAAGTTGGCCAGCCCCTCCCCCCAAGGCTATAGCCCACCCGTTTTTTGGCCATTTTTCCACTGGGGGGTTTGTGCGCGCCGACCTTCGGGGGGTTATTTTTGGGTACGACTGTGCCCGCGGCCTATTTTTGGTACGCCGAGGCCGCTCACAATGTGTCACCCCATTCCAAGTCCGGCGGACGAAGTTCGCCATCCCCTCCCCCCAAGGCTATAGCCCACCCATTTTTTGGCCATTTTTCAACTGGACGAACTTGGCGCCCCGGCCTTCGGGTAGTTATTTTTGGGCGCGGCTGTGCCCGCGGCCTATTTTTGTCACTCGGAGGCCGCTCACAAGGTCTCGCCCCATTCCGTGTCCGGCGGACGAAGTGGGCCAGCCCCTCCCCCCAAGGCTATAGCCCACCCGTTTTTTGGCCATTTTTCCGCTGGGGGGTTTGGGCGAGCCGACCTTCGTGGGGTTATTTTTGGGCGCGGCTGTGCCCACGGCCTATTTTTGGCACGCGGAGGCCGCTCGCAATGTCTCACCCCATTCCGAGTCCGGCGGACGATGTTGGCCAGCCCCTCCCCCCAAGGCTATAGCCCACCCATTTTTTGGCCATTTTTCCGCTGGGGGGTTTGGGCGAGCCGACCTTCGGGGGGTTATTTTTGGGCGCGGCTGTGCCCACGGCCTATTTTTGGCACGCGGAGGCCGCTCGCAATGTCTCACCCCATTCCGAGTCCGGCGGACGATGTTGGCCAGCCCCTCCCCCCAAGGCTATAGCCCACCCGTTTTTTGGCCATTTTTCCGCTGGTCGAACTTGTCGCCCCGGCCTTCGGGCTGTTATTTTTCGGCGCGGCTACGCCCGCGGCCTATTTTTGGCACGCGGAGGCTGCTCGAAATGTCTCGCCCCATTCTGAGTCCGGCGGACGAAGTTGGCCAGCCTCTCCCCCCATGGCTATAGCCCACCCGTTTTTTGGTCATTTTTCCGCTGGGGGGTTTGGGTGTGCCGACTTTGGGGGGGTTATTTTTGGGTGTGGCTGTGTCCGCACCCTAGTTTTGGCATGCGGAGGCCGCTCGCAAAGTCTCGCCCCATTCCGAGTCCGTCAGACGAAGTTTGCCAGCCCCTCCCCCCAAGGCTATAGCCCACCCGTTTTTTGGCCATTTTTCCGCTGGTCGAACTTGGCGCCCCGGCCTTCGGGCTCTTATTTTTGGGCGCGGCTGTACCCGCGGCCTATTTTTGGCACGCGGAGGCCGCTCGCAAAGTCTCCCGCCATTCCGAGTCCGGCGGACGAAGTGGGCCAGCCCCACAACCCAAGGCTATACCCCACCCGTTTTTGTGGCCTTTTTCCGCTGGACGAACTTGGCGGCCCGGCCTTCGGGGGGTTATTTTTGGGCGCGGCTGTGCCCGCTGCCTATTTTTGGTACACAGAGGGCCCTCATAAAGTCTCGCGCCATTCCGAGTCCGGCGGACGAAGGTGGCCAGCCCCACCCGCCAAGGCTATAGCCCACCCGTTTTTGTGGCCTTTTTCCGCTGGACGAACTTGGCGCCCCAGCCTTCGGGCAGTTATTTTTGGGCGCGGCTGTGCCCGCGGCCTATTTTTGGCACACGGAGGGCCCTTGCAAAGTCTCGCGCCATTCCGAGTCCGGAGGACGAAGTCGGCCAGCCCCACCCCCCAAGGCTATAGCCCACCCGTTTTTGTGGCCTTTTTCCGCTGGACGAACTTGGGTGGTTATTGCTGGTTACGGCTGTCACCACGGCTTTTTTTTGGCACACGGAGGCCCCTCACAAAGTCTCGCGCCAGTCCGAGTCCGGCGAACGAAGTTGGCCAGCCCCACCCCCCAAGGCTATAGCCCACCCGTTTTTGCGGCCTTTTTCCGCTGGACGAACTTGACGCCCCGGCCTTCGGGCGGGTATTTTTGGGCGCGGCTGTGCCCGCGGCCTATTTTTGGCACAAGGAGGCGCCTCACAAAGTCTCACGTCATTCCGAGTCCGGCGGATGAAGTTGGCCAGCCCCACCCCCCAAGGCTATAGCCCACCCGTTTTTCTGGCCTTTTTCCGCTGGACGAACTTGGCGACCCGGCCTTCGGGGGTTTATTTTTGGGCGCGGCTGTGCCCTCGGCCTATTTTTGGCACACGGAGGGCCCTCGCAAAGTCTCGCGCCATTCCGAGTCTGGCGGAAGAAGTTGTCCAGCCCCACCCCCAAGGCTATGGCCCACCCGTTTTTGTGGCCTTTTTCCGCTGGACGAACTTGGCGCCCCGGCCTTCGGGCGGTTATTTTTGGACGCGGCTGTGTCCACAGACTATTTTTGGCACACAGAGGGCCCTCGCAAACTCTCGTGCTATTCCGAGTCCGGCGGACGAAGTTGGCCAGCCCCACAACCCAAGGCTATAGCCCACTCGTTTTTGTGGCCTTTTTCCGATGGACGAAGTTGACGCCCCAGCCTTCGGGGGGTTATTTTTTGGCGCGGCTGTGCCCGCGGTCTATTTTTGGCACACGAAGGGCCATCGCAAAGTCTGGCGACATTCCGAGTCCGGCGGACGAAGTTGGCCAGCCCCACCCCCCAAGGCTATAGCCCACCCGTTTTTGTGGCCTTTTTCCGCTGGACGAAGTTGGCGCCCCGGCCTTCGGGCGGTTATTTTTGGGCACGGCTGTGCCCGCGGCCAATTTTTGACACACGGAGGCCCCTCACAAAGTATCGCGTCATTCCGAGTCCGGCGGAGGAAGTGGGCCAGCCCCACCCCCCAAGGCTATAGCCCACCCGTTTTTGTGGCCTTTTTCCGCCGGACGAAGATGGCGCCCCGGCCTTCGGGCGGTTATTTTTCGGCTCGGCTGTGTCCGTAGCCTATTTTTGGAACACGGAGGCCCCTCGCAAAGTCTCGCGCCATTTCGAGTCCGGCAGACGAAGTTGGCCAGCCCCACCCTCCAAGGCTATAGCCCACCCGTTTTTGTGCCCTTGTTCCGCTGAACGAACTTGGTGCCCCGGCCTTCGGGCAGTTCTTTTTGGGCGCGGCCGTGCCCGCGGCCTACTTTGGGCAAACGGAGGGCCCTCGCAAAGTCTGGCGCCATTCCGAGTCCGGCGGACGAAGTTGGCCAGCCCCACCCCCCAAGGCTATAGCCCACCCGTTTTTGTGGCCTTTTTCCGCTGGACGAACGTGTCGCCCAGGCATTCGGGCGGTTATTTTTTGGCGCGGTTGTGCCTGCGGCCTATTTTTGGCACACGGAGGGCCCTCGCAAAGTCTGGCGCCATTCCGAGTCCGGCGGACGAACTTGGCCAGCCCCACCCGCCAAGGGTATAGCCCACCCATTTTTGTGGCCTTTTTCCGCTGGACGAACTTGGCGCCCCGGCCTTCGGGCGGTTATTTTTGGGCACGGCTGTGCCCGCGGCCTATTTTTGGCACATGGAGGCCCCTCACAAAGTCTCGCGCCATTCCGAGTCCGGCGGACGAAGTTGGCCAGCCCCACCCCCCAAGGCTATAGCCCACCCGTTTTTGTGGCCTTTTTCCGCTGGACGAACGTGTCGCCCAGGCATTCGGGCGGTTATTTTTTGGCGCGGTTGTGCCTGCGGCCTATTTTTGGCACACGGAGGGCCCTCGCAAAGTCTGGCGCCATTCCGAGTCCGGCGGACGAACTTGGCCAGCCCCACCCGCCAAGGGTATAGCCCACCCATTTTTGTGGCCTTTTTCCGCTGGACGAACTTGGCGCCCCGGCCTTCGGGCGGTTATTTTTGGGCACGGCTGTGCCCGCGGCCTATTTTTGGCGCATGGAGGCCCCTCACAAAGTCTCGCGCCATTCCGAGTCCGGCGGACGAAGTGGGCCAGCCCCACCCCCCAAGGCTATAGCCCACCCGTTTTTGTGGCCTTTTTCCGCTGGACGAACGTGTCGCCCGGGCCTTCGGGCTGTTATTTTTGGGCGCGGTTGTGCTTGCGGCCTATTTTTGGCACAAGGAGGGCCATCGCAAAGTCTCGCGCCATTCCGAGTCCGGCGGACGAAGTTGGCTAGCCCCACCCCCCAAGGCTATAGCCCACCCGTTTTTGTGGCCTTTTTCCGCTGGACGAACTTCGCGCCCCGGCCTTCGGGCGGTTATTTTTGGGCATGGCTGTGCCCGCGGCCTATTTTTGGCACACCAACGTCCCTCGCAACGTCTCGCGCCATTCCGAGTCCGGCGGACGAAGTTGGCCAGCCCCACCCCCCAAGGCTACAGCCCACCCGTTTTTGTGGCCTTTTTCCGCTGGACGAACTTGGCGCCCCGGCCTTCGGGTGGGTATTTTTGGGTGCGGCTGTGTCCACGGTCTATTTTTGGCACACGGAGGCACCTCGCAAAGTCTCGCGCCATTCCGAGTCCGGCGGACGAAGTAGGCCAGCCCCACCCCCCAAGGCTATAGCCCACCCGTTTTTGTGGCCTTTTTCCGCTGGACGAACTTGGCGCCCCGGCCTTCGGGTGAGTATTTTTGGCCGCGGCTGTGCCCGCGGCCTAGTTTTGGTACACGGAGGTGCCTCGCAAAGCCTCGCGCTATTCCGAGTCCGGCGGACGAAGTGTGCCAGCCCCACCCCACAAGGCTATAGCCCACCCGTTTTTGTGGCGTTTTTCCGCTGGACGAACTTGGCGCCCCGGCCTTCGGGCAGGTATTTTTGGGAGCGGCTGTGCCCGCGGCCTATTTTTGGCACACGGAGGCACCTCGCAAAGTCTCGCGCCATTCCGAGTCCGGCGGACGAAGTTGGCCAGCCCCACCCCCCAAGGCTATAGCCCACCCGTTTTTGTGGCTTTTTACCGCAGGACGAACATGGCGCCCCGGCCTTCGGGCAGGTATTTTTGGGCGCGGCTGTGTCCGCGGCGTATTTTTAGCACACGGAGGTGCCTCGCAAAGTGTCGCCCCATTCCGAGTCCGGCGGACGAAGTGGGCCAGCCCCTCCCCCCAAGGCTATAGCCCACCCGTTTTTTGGCCATTTTTCCGCTGGACGAACATGGCGCCCAGCCTTCGGGCGGTTATTTTTGGGGGCGGCTGTGCCCGGGGCCTATTTTTGGCATGCGGATGCCGCTCGCAAAGTCTCGCCCATCCCGAGTCCGGCGGACGAAGTTGGCCAGCCCCTCCCCCCAAGGCTATAGCCCACCCGTTTTTGTGGCCTTTTTCCGCTGGACGAACTTGGCGCCCCGGCCTTCGGGCGGTTATTTTTGTGCGCTGCTGTGCCCGCGGCCTATTTTCGGCACGCGGAGGCCGCTCGCAAAGTCTCGCCCCATTCCGAGTCCGGCGGACGAAGTTGGCCAGCCCCTCCCCCCAAGGCTATAGCCCACCCGTTTTTTGGCCATTTTTCCGTTGGACGAACTTGGCGCCCTGGCCTTCGGGCTGTTATTTTTGTACGCGGCTGTGCCCGCGGCCTATTTTTGGCTTGCAGAGGCCGCTCGCAAACTCTCGCCCCATTCCGAGTCCGGCGGACGAAGTCGGCCGGCCCCTCCCCCCAAGGCTATAGCCCACCCGTTTTTTGGCCATTTTTCCGCTGGGGGGTTTGGGCGCGCCGACCTTAGGGGGGTTATTTTTGGCGCGGCTGTGCCCGCGGCCTATTTTTGGGATGCGGAGGCCGCTCGCAAAGTCTCTCGCCATTCCGAGTCCGGCGGACGAAGTTGGCCAGCCCCTCCCCCCAAGGCTATAGCCCACCCGTTTTTTGGCCATTTTTCCGCTGGGGGATTTGGGCGCGCCGACCTTCGGGGGGCTATTTTTGGGCGCGGCTGTGCCCGCGGCCTGTTTTTGGCACGCGGAGGCCACTCGCAAAGTCTCGCCCCATTCCGAGTCCGGCGGACGAAGTGGGCCAGCCCGTCCCCCCAAGGCTATAGCCCACCCGTTTTTTGGCCATTTGTCCGCTGGGGGGTTTGGGAGCGCCGACCTTCGGGGGGTTATTTTTTAGTGTAGCTTTGCCCGCGGCCTATTTTTGGGACGCGGAGGTCGCTCGCAAAGTCTCTCGCCATTCCGAGTCCGGCGGACGAAGTTGACCAGCCCCTCCCCCCAACGCTATAGCCCACCCGTTTTTTGGCCATTTTTCCACTGGGGGGTTTGGGCGCGCCGACCTTCGGTGTGCTATTTTTGGGTACGGCTGTGCCCGCGCCTCTTTTTGGCACGCGGAGGCCACTCGCAAAGTCTCGCCCCATTCCGAGTCCGGCGGATGAAGTGGGCCAGCCCCTCCCCCCAAGGCTATAGCCCACCCGTTTTTTGGCCATTTGTCCGCTGGGGGGTTTGGGCGCGCCGACCTTCGGGGGGTTATTTTTTAGTGTAACTGTGCCCTCGGCCTATTTTTGGCACGAGGAGGCCGCTCGGAAAGTCTCGACCCATTCCGAGTCCGGCGGACGAAGTCGGCCAGCCCCTCCCCCCAAGGCTATATCCCACCCGTTTTTTGGCTATTTTTCCGCTGGACGAACTTGGCTCCCCGGCCTTCGGGCAGTTATTTTTGGACGAGGCTTTGCCCGCGGAATATTTTTGGCACGCGGAGGCCCTCGCAAATTCTCTCCCCATTCCGAGTCCGGCGGATGAAGTTGGCCAGCCCCTCCCCCCAAGGCTATAGCCCACCCGTTTTTTAGCCATTTTTCCGCTGGACGAACTTGGCGCCCCGGCCTTCGGGCTGTTATTTTTGGGCGTGACTGTGCCCGCGGCCTATTTTTGGCACGCGGAGGCCGCTCGCAAAGTCTCGCCCCATTCTGAGTCCGGCGGCCGAAGTTGGCCAGCCCCTCCCCCCAAGGCTATAGCCCACCCGTTTTTTGGCCATTTGTCCGCTGGGGGGTTTGGGCGCGCCGACCTTTGGGGTGTTATTTTTGAGTGTAGCTGTGCCCTCGGCCTATTTTTGGCACGAGGAGGCCGCTCGGAAAGTCTCTACCCATTCCGAGTCCCGCGGACGAAGTGGGCCAGCCCCTCCCCCCAAGGCTATAGCCCACCCGTTTTTTGGCCATTTTTCCGCTGGTCGAACTTGGCACCCCGGCCTTCGGGCGGTAATTTTTACGCGCGGCTGTGCCCGTGGAAAATTTTTGGCACGCGGAAGCCGCTCACAAAATCTCACCCCATTCCGAGTCCGGCGGACGAAGTTGGCCAGCCCCTCCCCCCAAGGCTATAGCCCACCCGTTTTTTGGCCATTTTTCCGCTGGACGAACTTGGCGCCCCAGCCTTTGGGCGGTTATTTTTGGGCGCGGCTGTGCCCATAGCCTATTCTTGGCTTGCGGAGACCGCTCGCAAAGTCTCGCCCCATTCTGAGTACAGCGGATGAAGTTGGCCTGCCCCTCCCCCCAAGGCTATAGCCCACCCGTTTTTTGGCCATTTTTCCGCGGGGGGGTTTGGGCGCGCCGACCTTCGGAGGGTTATTTTTGGGTGCGGCTTTTCCCACGGCTTATATTTGGCACCCCGAGGACCCTCGCAAAGTCTCGTCCCATTCCGAGTCCGGCGGACGAACTTCGCCCGCACCCCCCACCAAGGCTACAGACCCACCCCGTTTTGTGTCCGTTTTTCCGCTGGGGGGTTTTGGCACCACGATCTTCGGGCGCTTATTTTTGGGCGTAGCTTTGCCCGCGGCTTATTTTTGGCACCCCGAGGCCCCTCGCAAAGTCTAACCCCATTCCGAGTCCGGCGGACGAACTTCGCCCGCGCCCCCCACCACGGCTATAGCCCACCCGATTTTTGGCCATTTTTCCGCTGGGGGGTTTTGGCACCACGACCTTCGGGCCCTTATTTTTGGGTGCGACTTTGCCCGTGACTTATTTTTGGCACCCTGAGTCCCCTCGCAAAGTCTCGCCCCATTCCGAATCCGGCGGACGAACTTCGCCCGCGCCCCCCACCCGTTTTTTGGCCATTTTTCCGCTGGGGGGTTTTGGCACCACGACCTTTGGACGCTTATTTTTGGGCGCGGCTTTGTCCGCGGTTTATTTTTGGCACCCCGAGGCCCCTCGCAAAGTCTCGCCCCATTCCGAGTCCGGCGGTGGAACTTCGCCCGCGCCCCCCACCCGTTTTTTGGCCATTTTTCCGCTGGGGGGTTTTGGCACCACGACCTTTGGGCGCTTATTTTTGGGCGCGGCTTTGTCCGCGGTTTATTTTTGGCACCTCGAGGCCCCTCGCAAAGTCTCGCCCCATTCCGAGTCCGGCGGTGGAACTTCGACCGCGCCCCCCACCAAGGCTATAGCCCACCCGTTTTTTGGCCATTTTTCCGCTGCGGGGTTTTGGCACCACGATCTTCGGGCGCTTATTTTTGGGTGCGGCTTTGCCCGCGGCTTATTTTTGGCACCCCGAGGCCCCTCGCAAAGTGTCGCCCCATTCCGAGTCCCGCGGACGAACTTCGCCCGCGCCCCCCACTAAGGATATAGCCCACCCGTTTTTTGGCCATTTTTCCGCTGGGGGGTTTTGCCACCACGACCTTCGGGCGCAGCTTTGGCCGCGGCTTATTTTTGGCACCCCGAGGCCCCTCGCAAAGTCTCGCCCCATTCCGAGTCCGGCGGACGAACTTCGCCCGCCCCCCCCACCCGTTTTTTGGCCATTTTTCCGCTGGGGGGTTTTGGCACCACGACCTTCGGGCGCTTATTTTTGGGTGCGGCTTTTCCCACGGCTTATATTTGGCACCCCGAGGACCCTCGCAAAGTCTCGTCCCATTCCGAGTCTGGCGGACGAAATTCGCCCGCGCCCCCCACCAAGGCTATAGCCCACCCGTTTTTTGTCCGTTTTTCCGCTGGGGGGTTTTGGCACCACGATCTTCGGGCGCTTATTTTTGGGCGCAGCTTTGCCCGCGGCTTATTTTTGGCACCCCGAGGTCCCTCGCAAAGTCTAACCCCATTCCGAGTCCGGCGGACGAACTTCGCCCGCGCCCCCCACCACGGCTATAGCCCACCCGATTTTTGGCCATTTTTCCGCTGGGGGGTTTTGGCACCACGACCTTCGGGCCCTTATTTTTGGGTGCGACTTTGCCCGTGACTTATTTTTGGCACCCTGAGTCCCCTCGCAAAGTCTCGCCCCATTCCGAATCCGGCGGACGAACTTCGCCCGCGCCCCCCACCCGTTTTTTGGCCATTTTTCCGCTGGGGGGTTTTGGCACCACGACCTTTGGGCGCTTATTTTTGGGCGCGGCTTTGCCCGCGGTTTATTTTTGGTACCCCGAGGCCCCTCGCAAAGTCTCGCCCCATTCCGAGTCCGGCGGTGGAACTTCGACCGCGCCCCCCACCAAGGCTATAGCCCACCCGTTTTTTGGCCATTTTTCCGCTGCGGGGTTTTTGGCACCACGATCTTCGGGCGCTTATTTTTTGGCACGGCTTTGCCCGCGGCTTATTTTTGGCACCCCGAGGCCCCTCGCAAAGTCTCACCCCATTCCGAGTCCGGCGGACGAATTTCGCCCGCGCCCCCCACCAAGGCTATAGCCCACCCGTTTTTGGGCCATTTTTCCGCTGGGGGGTTTTGGCACCACGACCTTCGGGCCCTTATTTTTGGGTGTGACTTTACCCGCGACTTATTTTTGGCACCCCGAGTCCCCTCACAAAGTCTCGCCCCATTCCGAGTCCGGCGGACGAACTTCGCCCGCGCCCCCGACCCGTTTTTTGGCCATTTTTCCGCTGGGGGGTTTTGGCACCACGACCTTTGGGCGCTTATTTTTGGGTGCGGCTTTGCCCGCAGCTTATTTTTGGCACCCCGAGGCCCCTCGCAAAGTCTCGCCCCATTCCGAGTCCGGCGGTGGAACTTCGCCCGCGCCCCCCACCAAGGCTATAGCCCACCTGTTTTTTGGCCATTTTTCCGCTGCGGGGTTTTGGCACCACGATCTTCGGGCGCTTATTTTTGGGTGCGGCTTCGCCCGCGGCTTATTTTTGGCACCCTGAGGCCCCTCGCAAAGTCTCGCTGCATTCTGAGACCGGCGGACGAACTTCGCCCGCGCCCCCCACCAAGGCTATAGCCCACCAGTATTTTGGCCATTTTTCCGCTGGGGGGTTTTGGCACCACGATCTTCGGGCGCTTTTTTTTGGGCGTGGCTTTACCCACGGCTTATTTTGGGCACCCCGAGGCCCCTCGCAAAGTCTCGCCCCATTCCGAGTCCCGCGGACGAACTTCGCCCGCGCCCCCCACTAAGGATATAGCCCACCCGTTTTTTGGCCATTTTTCCGCTGGGGGGTTTTGCCACCACGACCTTCGGGCGCGGCTTTGGCCGCGGCTTATTTTTGGCACCCCGAGGCCCCTCGCAAAGTCTCGCCCCATTCCGAGTCCGGCGGACGAACTTCGCCCGCGCCCCCCACCCGTTTTTTGGCCATTTTTCCGCTGGGGGGTTTTGGCACCACGACCTTTGGGCGCTAATTTTTGGGTGCGGCTTTGCCCGCGGCTTATTTTTGGCACCCCGAGGCCCCTCACAAAGTCTCACCCCATTCCGAGTCCGGCGGTCGAACTTCGCCCGTGCCCCCCACCCGTTTTTTGGCCATTTTTCCGCTGGGCGGTTTTGGTACCACGACCTTTGGGCGCTTATTTTGGGCGCGGCTTTGCCCATGCTTATTTTTGGCACCCGAGGCCCCTCGCAAAGTCTCACCCCATTCCGAGTCCGCGGTCGAACTCGCCCCGCGCCCCCACCCGTTTTTTGGCCATTTTTCCGCTGGGGTGTTTTGGCACCACGACCTTCGGGCGCTTATTTTTTTACGCGGCTTTGCCCGCGGCTTATTATTGATACCCCGAACCCCCTAGCAAAGTCTTACCCCATTCCGAGTCCAGTGGACGAACCGCTGTGCCCCCACCAAGGCTATAGCCCACCCGTTTTTTGGCCATTTTTCCGCTGGGGGGTTCTGGGACCACGACCTTCGGGCGCTTATTTTTGGGCGCGGCTTATTTTTGGCACCCCGAGGCCCCTCGCAAAGTCTCGCCCCATTCCGAGTCCGGCGGTGGAACTTCGCCCGCGCCCCCCACCAAGGCTATAGCCCACCTGTTTTTTGGCCATTTTTCCGTTGCGGGGTTTTGGCACCACGATCTTCGGGCGCTTATTTTTGGGCGCGGCTTTGCCCGCAGCTTATTTTTGGCACCCTGAGGCCCCTCGCAAAGTCTCGCTGCATTCTGAGACCGGCGGACGAAATTCGCCCGCGCCCCCCACCAAGGCTATAGCCCACCAGTGTTTTGGCCATTTTTCCGCTGGGGGGTTTTGGCACCACGATCTTCGGGCGCTTTTTTTTGGCGCTGCTTTACCCACGGCTTATTTTGGGCACCCCGAGGCCCCTCGCAAAGTCTCGCCCCATTCCGAGTCCCGCGGACGAACTTCGCCCGCGCCCCCCACCAAGGATATAGCCCACCCGTTTTTTGGCCATTTTTCCGCTGAGGGGTTTTGCCACCACGACCTTCGGGCGCGGCTTTGGCCGCGGCTTATTTTTGGCACCCCGAGGCCCCTCGCAAAGTCTCGCCCCATTCCGAGTCCGGCGGACGAATTTCGCCCACGCCCCCCACCAAGGCTATAGCCCACCCGTTTTTGGGCCATTTTTCCGCTGGGGGGTTTTGTCACCACGACCTTCGGGCGCTTATTTTTGTGTGCGACTTTGCCCGCGACTTATTTTTGGCACCCCGAGTGCCCTCGCAAAGTCTCGCCCCATTCCGAGTCGGGCGGACGAACTTCGCCCGCGCCCCACACCCGTTTTTTGGCCATTTTTCCGCTGGGGGGTTTTGGCACCACGACCTTTGGGCACTTATTTTTGGGCGCGGCTTTGCCCGCGGCTTATTTTTGGCATCCCGAGGCCCCTCGAAAAGTCTCACCCCATTCCGACCTTCGGGTTGTTATTTTTGGGCGCGGCTGTGCCCGCGGCCTATTTTTGGCACGCGGAGGCCGCTCGCAATGTCTCGCCCCATTCCGAGTCCGGCGGACGAAGTTGGCCAGCCCCTCCCCCCATGGCTATAGCCCACCCGTTTTTTGGCCATTTTTCCGCAGGGGGGTTTGGGCGCGCCGACCTTCGGGTGGTTATTTTTCGTCGCGGCTGTGCCCGCGGCCTATTTTTGGCACGCGGTGGCCGCTCGCAAAGTTTCGCCCCATTCCGAGTCCGGCGGACGAAGTTGGCCAGCCCTCCCCCCAAGGCTATAGCCCACCCGTTTTTTGGCCATTTTTCCGCTGGGGGGTTTGGGCGCGCCGACCTTCGGGGGGTTATTTTTGGGAGCGGCTGTGCCCGCGGCCTATTTTTGGTACGCGGAGGCACTCGCAAAGTCTCGTCCCATTCCGAGTCCGGCGGACGAAGTTGGCCAGCCCCTCCCCCCAAGGCTATAGCCCACCCGTTTTTTGGCAATTTTTCCGCTGGGGGGTTTGGGCGCGCCGACCTTCGTGGGGTTATTTTTGGGCGTGGCTGTGCCCGTGGCCTATTTTTGGCAAACGGCGGCCGCCCGCAAAGTCTCGCCCCATTCCGAGTCCGGCGGACGAAGTTGGCCAGCCCCTCCCCCCATGGTTATAGCCCACCCGTTTTTTGGCCATTTTTCCGCTGGGGGGTTTGGGCGCGCCGACCTTCGGGGGGTTATTTTTGGGTGCGGCGTTGCCCGCGGCCTATTATTGGCAAACGGCGGCCGCTTGCAAAGTCTCGCCCCATTCCGAGTTCGGCGGACGATGTTGACCAGCTCCTCCCCCCAACGTTATAGCCCACCCGTTTTTTGGCCATTTGTCCGCTGGGGGGTTTGGGCGCGCCGACCTTCGGGTTGTTATTTTTGGGCGCGGCTGTGACCGCGGCCTATTTTTGGCACGCGGAGGCCGCTCGCAATGTCTCACCCCATTCCGAGTCCGGCGGACGAAGTTGGCCAGCCCCTCCCCCCATGGTTATAGCCCACTCGTTTTTTGGCCATTTTTCCGCTGGGGGGTTTGGGCGCGCCAACCTTCGGGTGGTTATTTTTGGGCGGGGCTGTGCCCGCGGCCTATTTTTGGCACGCGGAGGCCGCTCGCAAAGTTTCGCCCCATTCCGAGTCCGGCGGACAAAGTTGGCCAGCCCTCCCCCCAAGGCTATAGCCCACCCGTTTTTTGGCCATTTTTCCGCTGGGGGGTTTGGGCGCGCCGACCTACGGGGGGTTATTTTTGGGAGTGGCTGTGCCCGCGGCCTATTTTTGGCACGCGGAGGCCACTCGCAAAGTCTCGTCCAATTCTGAGTCCGGCGGACGAAGTTGGCCAGCCCCTCCCCCCAAGGCTATAGCCCACCCGTTTTTTGGCCATTTTTCCGCTGGGGGGTTTGGACGCGCCGACCTTCGGGGGGTTATTTTTGGGCGCGGCTGTGCCCGCGGCCTATTTTTGGCAAACGTCGGTCGCTCGCAAAGTCTCGCCCCATTCCAAGTTCGGCGGACGATGTTGACCAGCTCCTCCCCCCAAGGTTATAGCCGCCCCGTTTTTTGGCCATTTGTCCGCTGGGGGGTTTGGGCGCGCCGACCTTCGGGTTGTTATTTTTGGGCGCGGCTGTGCCCGCGGCCTATCTTTGGCACGCGGAGGCCACTCGCAAAGTCTTGCCCCATTCCGAGTCCGGCGGACAAAGTTGGCCAGCCCTCCCCCCAAGGCTATAGCCCACCCGTTTTTTGGCCATTTTTCCGCTGGGGGGTTTGGGCGCGCCGACCTACGGGGGGTTATTTTTGGGAGCAGCTGTGCCCGCGGCCTATTTTTGGCACGCGGAGGCCACTCGCAAAGTCTCGTCCAATTCTGAGTCCGGCGGACGAAGTTGGCCAGTCCCTCCCCCCAAGGCTATAGCCCACCCGTTTTTTGGCCATTTTTCCGCTGGGGGATTTGGTCGCGCCGACCTTCGGGGGATTATTTTTGGGCGCGGTTGTGCCCGCGGCCTATTTTTAGCACGCGGAGGCCGCTCGCAAAGTCTCACCCCATTCCGAGTCCGGCGGACGAAGTTGGCCAGCCCCTCCCCCCAATGCTATAGCCCACCCGTTTTTTGGCCATTTTTCCGCTGGGGGGTTTGGGCGCGCCGACCTTCGGGGAGTTATTTTTGGGCGCGGCTGTTCCCGCGGCCTATTTTTGGCATGCGGAGGATGCTCGCAAAGTCTCGCCCCATTCCGAGTCCGGCGGACGAAGTCGGCCAGCCCCTCCCCCCAAGGCTATAGCCCACCCGTTTTTTGGCCATTTTTCCGCTGGGGGGTTTGGGCGCGCCAACCTTCGGGGGGTTATTTTTGGGCGCGGCTGTGCCCGCGGCCTATTTTTGGCACGCGGAGGCCGCTCGCAAAGTCTCGCACCATTCCAAGTCCGGCGGATGAAGTTGGCCAGCCCCTCCCCCCAATGCTATAGCCCACCCGTTTTTTGGCCATTTTTCCGCTGGGGGGTTTGGGCGCGCCGACCTTCGGGAGGGTATTTTTGGGCGCGGCTGTGTCCGCGGCCAATTTTTGGCACACGGAGGCACCTCGCAAAGTCTCGCACCATTCCGAGTCCGGCGGACCAAGTGGGCCAGCCCCACACCCCAAGGCTATACCCCACCCGTTTTTGTCGCCTTTTTCCGTTGGACGAACTTGGCGCCCCGTCCTTCGGGAGGGTACTTTTGGGCGCGGCTGTGCCCGCGGCCAATTTTTGGCACACGGAGGCACCTCGCAAAGTCTTGCACCATTCCGAGTCCGGCGGACGAAGTTGGCCAGCCCCACACCCCAAGGCTATACCCCACCCGTTTTTGTCGCCTTTTTCCGCTGGACGAACTTGGCGCCCCGTCCTTCGGGAGGGTATTTTTGGGCGCGGCTGTGCCCGCGGCCTATTTTTGGCACACGGAGGCACCTCACAAAGTCTCGCACCATTCCGAGTCCGGCGGACGAAGTTGGCCAGCCACACACCCCAAGGCTATACCCCACCCGTTTTTGTCGCCTTTTTCCGCTGGACGAACTTGGCGCCCCGTCCTTCCGGAGGGTATTTTTGGGCGCGGCTGTGCCCGCGGCCTATTTTGGCACACGGAGGCAGCTCGTAAAGTCTCGCACTATTCCGAGTCCGGCGGACGAAGTTGGCCAGCCCCACCCCCCAAGGCTATACCCCACCCGTTTTTGTCGCCTTTTTCCGCTGGACGAACTTGGCGCCCCGTCCTTCGGGAGGGTATTTTTGGGCACGGCTGTGCCCGCGGCCTATTTTTGGCACACGGAGACTCGTCGCAAAGTCTCGCTCCATTCCGAATCCTGCGGACGAAGTTGGCCAGCCCCACCCCCCAAGGCTATAGCCCACCCGTTTTTGTGGCCATTTACCGCTCGACGAACTTGGCACCCCGGCCTTCGGGCGGGTATTTTTGGACGCAGCTGTGCCCGCGGCCTATTTTTGGTACACGGAGGCGACTCGCAAAGTCTCGCGCCATTCCAAGTCCGGCGGACGAAGTTGGCCAGCCCCACCCCCGAAGGCTATAGCCCACCCGTTTTTGCGGCCTTTTTCCGCTGGACGAACTTGGCGCCCCGGCCTTCGGGCGGGTATTTTTGGGCGCGGCTGTGCCCGCGGCCTATTTTTGGCACACGGAGGCACCTCACAAAGTCTCGCACCATTCCGAGTCCGGCGGACGAAGTTGGCCAGCCACACACCCCAAGGCTATACCCCACCCGTTTTTGTCGCCTTTTTCCGCTGGACGAACTTGGCGCCCCGTCCTTCCGGAGGGTATTTTTGGGCGCGGCTGTGCCCGCGGCCTATTTTGGCACACGGAGGCAGCTCGCAAAGTCTCGCACTATTCCGAGTCCGGCGGACGAAGTTGGCCAGCCACACACCCCAAGGCTATACCCCACCCGTTTTTGTCGCCTTTTTCCGCTGGACGAACTTGGCGCCCCGTCCTTCGGGAGGGTATTTTTGGGCACGGCTGTGCCCGCGGTCTATTTTTGGCACACGGAGACTCGTCGCAAAGTCTCGCTCCATTCCGAATCCTGCGGACGAAGTTGGCCAGCCCCACCCCCCAAGGCTATAGCCCACCCGTTTTTGTGGCCATTTACCGCTCGACGAACTTGGCACCCCGGCCTTCGGGCGGGTATTTTTGGGCGCAGCTGTGC
Source organism: Citrus sp. QX-2021 (assembly GCA_030444885.1). Taxonomy (NCBI): domain Eukaryota; kingdom Viridiplantae; phylum Streptophyta; class Magnoliopsida; order Sapindales; family Rutaceae; genus Citrus; species Citrus sp. QX-2021. The sequence goes on along the minus strand of JAUJEF010000042.1, from coordinate 25,424 downwards.
CCGCGGCCTATTTTTGGTACACGGAGGCGACTCGCAAAGTCTCGCGCCATTCCGAGTCCGGCGGACGAAGTTGGCCAGCCCCACCCCCGAAGGCTATAGCCCACCCGTTTTTGCGGCCTTTTTCCGCTGGACGAACTTGGCGCCCCGGCCTTCGGGCGGGTATTTTTGGGCGCGGCTGTGCCCGCGGCCTATTTTTGGCACACGGAGGCTCCTCGCAAAGTCTCGCTCCATTCCGAGTCCGGCGGACGAAGTGGGCCAGCCCCACTCCCCAAGGCTATAGCCCACCCGGTTTTGTGGCCTTTTTCCGCTGGACGAACTAGGCACCCCGGCCTTCGGGCGGGTATTTTTGGGCGCGGCTGTGCCTGCGGCCTATTTTTGGTACACGGAGGCGACTCGCAAAGTCTCGCGCCATTCCGAGTCCGGTGGACGAAGTTGGCCAGCCCCACCCCCGAAGGCTATAGCCCACCCGTTTTTGTGGCCTTTTTCCGCTGGACGAACTTGGCGCCCCGTCCTTCGGGAGGGTATTTTTGGGCGCGGCTGTGCCCGCGGCCTATTTTTGGCACACGGAGGCACCTCGCAAAGTCTCATACCATTCCGAGTCCGGCGGACGAAGTTGACCAGCCCCACCCCCCAAGGCTATAGCCCACCCGTTTTTGTGGCCTTTTTCCGCTGGACGAACTTGGCGCCCCGTCCTTCGGGAGGGTATTTTTGGGCGCGGCTGTGCCCGCGGCCTATTTTTGGCACACGGAGGCGCCTCGCAATGTCTCGCGCCATTCCGAGTCCGGCGGACGAAGTTGGCCAGCCCCACACCCCAAGGCTATACCCCACCCGTTTTTGTCGCCTTTTTCCGCTGGACGAACTTGGCGCCCCGTCCTTCGGGAGGGTATTTTTGGGCGCGGCTGTGCCCGCGGCCTATTTTTGGCACACGGAGGCACCTCGCAAAGTCTCGCACCATTCCGAGTCCGGCGCACGAAGTTGGCCAGCCCCACCCCCCAAGGCTATACCCCACCCGTTTTTGTCGCCTTTTTCCGCTGGACGAACTTGGCGCCCCGTCCTTCGGGAGGGTATTTTTGGGCGCGGCTGTGCCCGCGGCCTATTTTTGGCACACGGAGGCTCCTCGCAAAGTCTCGCTCCATTCCGAGTCCGGCGGACGAAGTCGGCCAGCCCCACCCCCCAAGGCTATAGCCCACCCGTTTTTGTGGCCTTTTTCCGCTGGACGAACTTGGCACCCCGGCCTTCGGGCGGGTATTTTTGGGCTCGGCTGTGCCTGCAGCCTATTTTTGGTACACGGAGGCGACTCGCAAAGTCTCGCGCCATTCCGAGTCCGGCGGACGAAGTTGGCCAGCCCCACCCCCCAAGGCTATAGCCCACCCGTTTTTGTGGCCTTTTTCCGCTGGACGAACTTGACGCCCCGGCATTCGGTCGGGTATTTTTGGGCGCGGCTGTGCCCGCGGCCTCTTCTTGGCACACGGAGGTGGCTCGCAAAGTCTCGTGCCATTCCGAGTCCGGCGGACGAAGTTGGCCAGCCCCACCCCCCAAGGCTATAGCCCTCCCGTTTTTGTGGCCTTTTACCGCTGGACGAACTTGGCTCCCCGGCCTTCGGGCGGGTATTTTTGGGCGCGGCTGTGCCCGCGGCCTATTTTTGGCACACGGAGGCGGCTCGCAAAGTCTCGCGCCATTCTGAGTCCGGCGGACGAAGTTGGCCACCCCACCCCCCAAGGCTATAGCCCACCCGTTTTTGTGGCCTTTTTCCGCTGGACGAACTTGACGCCCCGGCCTTCGGTCGGGTATTTTTGGGCGTGGCTGTGCCCGCGGCCTATTTTTGGTACACGGAGGCTCCTCGCCAAGTCTCGCTCCATTCCGAGTCCAGCGGATGAAGGTGGCCAGCCCCACCCCCCAAGGCTATAGCCCACCCGTTTTTGTGGCCATTTACCGCTCGACGAATTTGGCACCCCGGCCTTCGGTCGGGTATTTTTGGGCGCGGCTGTGCCCGCGGCCTATTTTTGGTGCACGGAGGCTCCTCGCCAAGTGTCGCTCCATTCCGAGTCCAGCGGATGAAGGTGGCCAGCCCCACCCCCCAAGGCTATTGCCCAGCCGTTTTTGTGGCCTTTTTCCGCTGGACGAACTTGACGCCCCGGCCTTCGGTCGAGTAATTTAGGGCGCGGCTGTGCCCGCGGCCTATTTTTGGCACACGGAGGCGGCTCGCAAAGTCTTGCGCCATTCTGAGTCCGGCGGACGAAGTTGGCCAGCCCCACCCCCCAAGGCTATAGCCCACCCGTTTTTGTGGCCTTTTTCCGCTGGACGAACTTGACGCCCCGGCATTCGGTCGGATATTTTTGGGCGCGGCTGTGCCCGCGGCCTCTTCTTGGCACACGGAGGTGGCTCGCAAAGTCTCGTGCCATTCCGAGTCCGGCGGACGAAGTTGGCTAGCCCCACCCCCCAAGGCTATAGCCCTCCCGTTTTTGTGGCCTTTTACCGCTGGACGAACTTGGCGCCCTGGCCTTCGGGTGGGTATTTTTGGGCGCGGCTGTGCCCACGGTCTATTTTTGGCACACGGAGGCACCTCGCAAAGTCTCGCGCCATTCCGAGTCCGGCGGACGAAGTAGGCCAGCCCCACCCCCCAAGGCTATAGCCCACCCGTTTTTGTGGCCTTTTTCCGCTGGACGAACTTGGCGCCCCGGCCTTCGGGTGAGTATTTTTGGCCGCGGCTGTGCCCGCGGCCTATTTTTGTCACACGGAGGCGCCTCGCAAAGTCTCGCGCCATTCCGAGTCCGGGCGGACCGAAGTGGGCCAGCCCCACCCGCCAACGCTAAAGGCCACCCGTTTTTGTGGCCTTTTTCCGCTGGACGAACTTGGCGCCCCCTCCTTCGGGCTTTTATTTTTGGGCGTGGCTGTGCCTGCGGCCTATTTTTTGGCACACGGAGGCGCCTCGCAAAGTCTCCCGCCATTCCGAATCCGGCGGACGAAGTAGGCCAGCCCCACCCCCCAAGGCTATAGCCCACCCGTTTTGTGGCCTTTTTCCGCTGGACGAACTTGGCGCCCCGGCCTTCGGGTGAGTATTTTTGGCCACGGCTGTGACCGCAGACTATTTTTGGTACGCGGAGGCCGCTCGCAAAGTCTCGCCCCATTCCGAGTCCGGCGGACGAAGTTGGCCAGCCCCTCCCACCAAGGCTATAGCCCACCCGTTTTTTGGCCATTTGTCCGCTGGGGGGTTTGGGCGTGCCGACCTTCGGGGGGTTATTTTTGAGTGTAGCTGTGCCCTCGGCCTATTTTTGGCACGAGGAGGCCGCTCGGAAAGTCTCGACCCATTCCGAGTCCGGCGGACGAAGTGGGCCAGCCCCTCCCCCCAAGGCTATATCCCACCCGTTTTTTGGCTATTTTTCCGCTGGACGAACTTGGCTCCCCGGCCTTCGGGCAGTTATTTTTGGACGCGGCTTTGCCCGCGGAATATTTTTGGCATGCGGAGGCCCTCGCAAATTCTCTCCCCATTCCGAGTCCGGCGGATGAAGTTGGCCAGCCCCTTCCCCCAAGGCTATAGCCCACCCGTTTTTTGGCCATTTTTCCGCTGGACGAAATTGGCGCCCGGTCTTGGGCGATTATTTTTGGCGTGGCTGTGCCCGCGGCCTATTTTTGGCACGCGGAGGCCGCTCGCAAAGTCTCGCCCCATTCCGAGTCCGGCGGCCGAAGTTGGCCAGCCCCTCCCCCCAAGGCTATAGCCCACCCGTTTTTTGGCCATTTGTCCGCTGGGGGGTTTGGGCGCGCCGACCTTAGGGGGGTTATTTTTGAATGTAGCTGTGCCCTCGGCCTATTTTTGGCACGAGGAGGCCACTCGGAAAGTCTCGACCCATTCCGAGTCCCGCGGACGAAGTGGGCCAGCCCCTCCCCCCAAGGCTATAGCCCACCCGTTTTTTGGCCATTTTTCCGCTGGTCGAACTTGGCTCCCCGGCCTTCGGGCGGTAATTTTTGGGCGCGGCTGTGCCCGTGGAACAAATTTTGGCAGGCGGGAGCCGCTCGCAAAATCTCACCCCATTCCGAGTCCGGCGGACGAAGTTGGCCAGCCCCTCCCCCCAAGGCTATAGCCCACCCGTTTTTTGGCCATTTTTCCGCTGGACGAACTTGGCGCCCAAGCCTTTGGGTGGTTATTTTTGGGCGCGGCTGTGCCCATAGCCTATTCTTGGCTCGTGGAGACCGCTCGCAAAGTCTCGCCCCATTCCGAGTGTCTGGCGGATGAAGTTGGCCTGCCCTCCCCAAGGCTATAGCCCACCTGTTTTTGGCCATTTTTCCGCGGGGGGGTTTGGGAGAGCCGACCTTCGGAGGGTTATTTTGGGGTGAGGCTGTGCCCGCGGACTATTTTTGCACGCGGAGGCCGCTCGCAAAGTCTCACCCCATTCCGAGTCCGGCAGACAAAGTTGGCCAGCCCCTCCCCCCAAGGCTATAGCCCACCCGTTTTTTGGCCATTTTTCCGCTGGTCGAACTTGGCACCCCGGCCTTCGGGCGGTTATTTTTGGGCGTGGCTATGCCCACGGCCTATTTTTGGCACCCGGAGGCCGCTCGCAAAGTCTGGCCCCATTCCGAGTCCGGCGGACGAAGTTGGCCAGTCCCTCCCCCCAAGGCTATAGCCCACCCGTTTTTTGGCCATTTTTCCGCGGGGGAGTTTGGGCGCGCCGACCTTCGGAGGGTTAATTTTGGGCGCGGCTGTGCCCGCGGACTATTTTTGGTACGCGGAGGCTGCTCGCAATGTCTCGCCCCATTCCTAGTCCGGCGGATGAAGTTGGCCAGCCTCTCCCCCCAAGGCTATAGCCCACCCATTTTTTGGCCATTTTTCCGCTGGTCGAACTTGGCACCCCGGCCTTCGGGCTGTTATTTTTGGGTGCGGCTGTGCCCGCGGCCTATTTTTGGCACGCGGAGGCCGCTCGCAAAGTCTGGCCCCATTCCGAGTCCGGCGGACGAAGTTGGCCAGACCCTCCCCCCAAGGCTATAGCCAACCCGTTTTTTTGCCATTTTTCCGCTGGGGGGTTTGGGCGCGCCGACCTTCGGGGGGTTATTTTTGGGTACCACTGTGCCCGCGCCCTATTTTTGGCACACGGAGGCCGCTCGCAAAGTCTCGCCCCATTCCGAGTCCGGCGGACGAAGTTGGCCAGCCCCTCCCCCCAAGGCTATAGCCCACCCGTTTTTGGGCCATTTTTCCGCTGGGGTGTTTTGGCACCACGACCTTCGGGCGCTTATTTTTGGGAACGGCTTTGCCCGCGGCTTATTTTTGGCACCCCGAGGCCCCTCGCAAAGTCTCGCCCCATTCCGAGTCCGGCGGACGAACTTCGCCCGCGCCCCCCACCAAGGCTATAGCCCACCCTTTTTTTGGCCATTTTTCCGCAGGGGGGTTTTGGCACCACGGCCTTCGGGCGCGGCTTTGCCCGCAGCTTATTTTTGGCACCCCGAGGCCCCTCGCAAAGTCTCGGCCCATTCCGAGTCCGGCGGATGAACTTCGCCCGCGCCCCCCACCAAGGCTATAGCCCACCCGTTTTTTGGACATTTTTCCGCTGGGGGGTTTTGGGACCACGACCTTCGGGCGCTTATTTTTGGGCGCGGCTTAGCCCGCGGCTTATTTTTGGCACCCCGAGGCCGCTCACAAAGTCTCGCCCCATTCCGAGTCCGGCGGACGAACTTCGCCCGCGCCCCCCACCATGGCTATAGCCCACCCGTTTTTCGGCTATTTTTCCACTGGGGGGTTTTGGCACCACGACCTTCGGGGCTTAGTTTTGGGTGCGGCTTTGCCCGCGGCTTATCTTTGGCACCCCGAGGCCCCTCGCAAAGTCTCGGCCCATTCCGAGTCCGGCAGACGAACATCGCCCGCGCCCCCCACCAAGGCTATAGCCCACCCGTTTTTTGGCCATTTTTCCGCTGGGGGTTTTTGGCACCACGACCTTCGGGGACTTATTTTTGGGCACGGCTTTGCCCGCGGCTTATTTTTGGCACCCCGAGGCCCCTCGCAAAGTCTCGCCCCATTCCAAGTCCGGCAGACGAACATCGCCCGCGCCCCCCACCAAGGCTATAGCCCACCCATTTTTTGGCTATTTTTCCGCTGGGGGCTTTTGGTACCACGACCTTCGGGAGCTTATTTTTGGGCGCGGCTTTGCCCACGGCTTATTTTTGGCACCCCGAGGCCGCTCGCAAAGTCTTGCCCCATTCCGAGTCTGGCGGACGAACTTCGCCCGCGCCCCCCTCCAAGGCTATAGCCCACCCGTTTTTCGGCCATTTTTCCACTGCGGGGTTTTGGCACCACGACCTTCGGGCGCTTATTTTTGGGCACGGCTTTGCCCGCGGCTTATTTTTGGCACCCCGAGGCCCCTCGCAAAGTCTCGTCCCATTCCGAGTCCGGCGGACGAACTTCGCCCGCGCCCCCCACCAAGGCTATAGCCCACCCGTTTTTTGGCCATTTTTCCGCAGTGGGGTTTTGGCACCACGGCCTTCGGGCGCGGCTTTGCCCGCAGCTTATTTTTGGCACCCCGAGGCCCCTCGCAAAGTCTCGGCCCATTCCAAGTCCGGCGGACGAACTTCGCCCGCGCCCCCCACCAAGGCTATAGCCCACCCGTTTTTTGGACATTTTTCCGCTGGGGGGTTTTGGGACCACGACCTTCGGGCGCTTATTTTTGGGCGTGGCTTAGCCCGCGGCTTATTTTTGGCACCCCGAGGCTGCTCGCAAAGTCTCGCCCCATTCCGAGTCCGGCGGACGAACTTCGCCCGCGCCCCCCACCATGGCTATAGCCCACCCTTTTTTCGGCTATTTTTCCACTGGGGGGTTTTGGCACCACGACCTTCGGGGCTTAGTTTTGGGCGTGGCTTTGCCCGCGGCTTATCTTTGGCACCCCGAGGCCCCTCGCAAAGTCTCGGCCCATTCCGAGTCCGGCAGACGAACATCGCCCGCGCCCCCCACCAAGGCTATAGCCCACCCGTTTTTTGGCCATTTTTCCGCTGGGGGTTTTTGGCACCACGATCTTCGGGGACTTATTTTTGGGCACGGCTTTGCCCGCGGCTTATTTTTGGCACCCCGAGGCCCCTCGCAAAGTCTCGCCCCATTCCGAGTCCGGCAGACGAACATCGCCCGCGCCCCCCACCAAGGCTATAGCCCACCCATTTTTTGGCTATTTTTCCGCTGGGGGCTTTTGGTACCACGACCTTCGGGCGCTTATTTTTGGGCGCGGCTTTGCCCGCGGCTTATTTTTGGCACCCCGAGGCCGCTCGCAAAGTCTCGCCCCATTCCGAGTCCGGCGGACGAACTTCGCCCGCGCCCCCTTCCAAGGCTATAGCCCACCCGTTTTTCGGCCATTTTTCCACTGCGGGGTTTTGGCACCACGACCTTCGGGGCTTATTTTTGGGCGCAGCTTTGACCGCGGCTTATTTTTGGCACCCCGAGGCCGCTCGGAAAATCTCGCCCCATTCCGAGTCCGGCGGACAACTTCGCCCGCACCCCCCACCAAGGCTATAGCCCACCCGTTTTTTGGCCATTTTTCCGCAGGGGGTTTTGGCACCACGACCTTCGGGCGCTTATTTTTGGGCATAGCTTTGCCCGCAGCTTAGTTTTGGCACCCCGAGGCCCCTCACAAAGACTCGTCCCATTCCGAGTCCGGCGGACGAACTTCGCCCGCGCCCCCCACCAAGGCTAAAGCCCACCCGTTTTTTGGACATTTTTCCGCTGGGGGGTTTTGGCACCACGACCTTCGGGCGCTTATTTTTGGGCGCGGCTGTGCCCGTGGCCTATTTTTGGCACAAGGAGGCCCCTCGCAGAGTCTCACGCCATTCTGAGTCCGGCGGACGAAGTTGGCCAGCCCCAACCCCCAAGGCTGTGGCCCACCCGTTTTTGTGGCCTTTTTCCGCTGGACGAACTTGACGCCCCGGCCTTCGGGCGGTTATTTTTGGGCGCGGCTGTGCCCGCGGCCTAATTTTGGCACACGGACGCCCCTCGCAGAGTCTCGCGCCATTCCGAGCCCGGCGGACGAAGTTGGCCAGCCCCACCCCCCAAGGCTATAGCCCACCCGTTTTTTTGGCCATTTTCCGCTGGACGAACTGTGCGCCCCGGTCTTCGGGCGGTTATTTTTCGGCGTGGCTGTGTCCACGGCCTATTTTTGGCACACGGAGGCCACTCGCAAATTCTCAGGCCATTCCGAGTCCGGCGGACGAAGTTGGCCAGCACCACCCCTCAAGGCTATAGCCCAACCGTTTTTGTGGCCTTTTTCCGCAGGACGAACTTGGCGCCCCGGCCATAAGGTGGTTATTTTTGGGCGCGGCTGTGCCCCCGGCCTATTTTTGGCACACGGAGGCCCCTCGCAAAGTCTCGCGCCATTCTGAGTCCGACGGATGAAGTGGGCCAGCCCCACCCGCCCAGGCTATAGCCCACCCGTTTTTGTGGCCTTTTTCCGCTGGACGAACTTGGCGCCCCGGCCTTCGGGCGGTTATTTTTGGGTGCGGCTGTGCCCGTGGCCTATTTTTGGCACATGGAGGCCCCTCGCAAAGTCTCACGCCATTCCGAGTCCGGCGTACGAATTTGGCCAGCCCCACCCGCCAAGGCTATAGCCCACCCATTTTTGTGGCCTTTTTCTGCTGGACGAACTTGGCGCCACGGCCATCGGGTGGTTATTTTTGGACGCGGCTGTGTCCCCGGCCTATTTTTGGCACACGGAGGCCCCTCGCAATGTCTCGCGCCATTCCGAGTCCGGCGGACGAAGTTGGCCAGCCCAACCCCCAATGCTATAGCTCACCCGTTTTTGTGGCCTTTTTCCGCTGGACGAACTCGGCGGCCCGGCCTTCAGGTGGTTATTTTTGGGCGTGGCTGTGCCCGCGGCCTACTTTTGGCACACAGAGGCCCCTCGCAAAGTCTCAGGCCATTCCGAGTCCGGCGGATCAAGTTGGCCAGCCCCACCCCCCAAGGATATAGCCGACCCGTTTTTGTGGCCTTTTTACGCTGGACGAACTTGGCGCCCCGGCCTTCGGGGGGTTATTTTTGGGTGTGGCTGTGCCCGCGGCCTATTTTTGGCACACGGAGGCCCCTCGCAAAGTCTCGCGCCATTCCGAGTCCGGCGGACGAAGTTGGCCAGCCCCACCCGCCAAGGCTATAGCCCACCCGTTTTTGTCGCCTTTTTCCGCTGGACGAGTTCTGCGCCCCGGTCTTCGGGCAGTTATTTTTGGGCGCGGCTGTGCCCGCGGCTATTTTTTGGCACACGGAGGCCCCTCCCAAAGTCTCGCGCCATTCCGAGTCCGGCGGAAGAAGTTGGCCAGCCCCACCTCCCAAGGCTATAGCCCACCCGTTTTTGTGGCCTTTTTCCGCTGGACGAACTTGGCGCCCCGGCCATCAGATGGTTATTTTTGGGCGCGGCTGTGTCCCCGGCCTATTTTTGGCACTCGGAGGCCCCTCACAAATCTCGCGCCATTCCGAGTCCGACGGATGAAGTGGGCCAGCCCCACCCCCCAAGGCTATAGCCCACCCATTTTTGTGGCCTTTTTCCGGTGGACGAACTTGGTGTCCCGGCCTTCGAGCGGTTATTTTTGGTCGCGGCTGTGCCCGCGGCCTATTTTTTGCACATGGAGACCCCTGGCAAAGTCTCGTGCCATTCCGAGTCCGGCGGACGAAGTCGGCCGGCCCCACCCCCCCAGGCTATAGCCCACCCGTTTTTGTGGCCTTTTTCCGCTGGACGAACTTGGCGCCCCGGCCATCGGGCGGTTATTTTTGGGTGCGGCTGTGCCCGTGGCCTATTTTTGGCACATGGAGGCCCCTCGCAAAGTCTCACGCCATTCCGAGTCCGACGGATGAAGTGGGCCAGCCCCACCCCCCAAGGCTATAGCCCACCCATTTTTGTGGCCTTTTTCCGGTGGACGAACTTGGTGTCCCGGCCTTCGAGCGGTTATTTTTGGTCGCGGCTGTGCCCGCGGCCTATTTTTTGCACATGGAGACCCCTGGCAAAGTCTCGTGCCATTCCGAGTCCGGCGGACGAAGTCGGCCGGCCCCACCCGCCCAGGCTATAGCCCACCCGTTTTTGTGGCCTTTTTCCGCTGGACGAACTTGGCGCCCCGGCCATCGGGCGGTTATTTTTGGGTGCGGCTGTGCCCGTGGCCTATTTTTGGCACATGGAGGCCCCTCGCAAAGTCTCACGCCATTCCGAGTCCGGCGTACGAAGTTGGCCAGCCCCACCCGCCAAGGCTATAGCCCACCCATTTTTGTGGCCTTTTTCCGATGGACGAACTTGGCGCCCCGGCCTTCGGGGGGTTATTTTTTAGCGTGGCTGTGCCCACGACCTAGTTTTGGCACACGGAGGCGTCTCACAAAGTCTCAGGGCATTCCGAGTCCGGCGGACGAAGTTGGCCAGCCCCACCCCCCAAGGCTATAGCCCACCCGTTTTTGTGGCCTTTTTCCGCTGGACGAACTTGGCGCCCCGGCCATCAGGTGGTTATTTTTGGGCGCGGCTGTGCCCCCGGCCTATTTTTGGCACACGGAGGCCCCTCGCAAAGTCTCGCACCATTCCGAGTCCGACGGACGAAGTGGGCCAGCCCCACCCCCCAAGGCTATAGCCCACCCGTTTTTGTGGCCTTGTCCTGCTGGACGAACTTGGCGCCCCGGCCTTCGGGCAGTTATTTTTGGGCGCGGCTGTGCCCGTGGCCTATTTTTGGCACACGTAGGCCCCTCGCAAAGTCTCGCGCCATTCCGAGCCCGGCGGACGAAGTTGGCCCTCCCCACCCCCCAAGGCTATAGCCCACCCATTTTTGTGGACTTTTTCCGCTGGACGAACTTGGCGCCCCGGCCGTCGGGCGGTTATTTTTGGCAGCGGCTGTGCCCGCGGCCTATTTTTTTCACACGGAGGCCCCTCCCAAACTCTCGTGCCATTTCGAGTCTGGCGGGCGAAGTCGGCCAGCCCCACCGCCCAAGGCTATAGCCCACCCGTTTTTGTGGCCTTTTTCTGCTGGACGAACTTGGCGCCCCGGCCTTCGGGGGGTTATTTTTGGGCGCGGCTGTGCTCGCGGCCTATTTTTGGCACACGGAGGTCCATCGCAAAATCTCGCGCCATTCCGAGTCCGGCGGACGAAGTTGGCCAGCCCTACCCCCCAAGGCTATAGCCCACCCATTTTTGTGGCCTTTTTCCGCTGGACGAACTTGGCGCCCCGGCCTTCGGGGGGTTATTTTTGAGCGTGGCTGTGCCCACGGCCTATTTTTGGCATATGGAGGCGTCTCGCAAAGTCTCAGCGCATTCCGAGTCCGGCGGACGAAGTTGGCCAGCCCCACCCCCCAAGGCTATAGCCCACCCGTTTTTGTGGCCTTTTTCCGTTGGACGAACTTGGCGCCCCGGCCATCAGGTGGTTATTTTTGGCCGCGTCTGTGCCCGTGGCCTATTTTTTGCACACGGAGGCCCCTCCCAAACTCTCACGCCATTCCGAGTCCGGCGGACGAAGTTGGCCAGCCCCACCTCCCAAGGCTATAGCCCACCCGTTTTTGTGGCCTTTTTCCGCTGGACGAACTTGGCGCCCCGGCCTTCGGGCAGTTATTTTTGGGCGTGGCTGTGTCCGCGGCCTATTTTTAGCACACGGAGGCCTCTCGCAAAGTCGCAGGCCATTCCGAGTCCGGCGGACGAAGTGGGCCAGCCCCACCCGCCAAGGCTATAGCCCACCCGTTTTTGTGGCCATTTTCCGCTGGGCGAGTTCTGCGCCCCGGTCTTCGGGCAGTTATTTTTGGGCGTGGCTATGCCCGCGGCTATTTTTTGGCACACGGAGGCCCCTCCCAAAGTCTCGCGCCATTCCGAGTCCGGCGGACGAAGTGGGCCAGCCCCACCTCCCAAGGCTATAGCCCACCCGTTTTTATGGCCTTTTTCCGCTGGACGAACTTGGCGCCCCGGCCTTCAGGGGGTTATTTTTTATCGTGGCTGTGCCCACGGCCTATTTTTGGCACACGGAGGCCTCTCGGAAAGTCTCAGGGCATTTCGAGTCCGGCGGACGAAGTTGGCCAGCCCCACCCCCCAAGGCTATAGCCCACCCGTTTTTGTGGCCTTCTTCCGCTGGACGAACTTGGCGCCCCGGCCTTCGGGCAGTTATTTTTGGGCGTGGCTGTGTCCGTGGCCTATTTTTAGCACACGGAGGCCTCTCGCAAAGTCGCAGGCCATTCCGAGTCCGGCGGGCGGCGGTTGGCCAGACCCACACCTCAAGGCTATAGCCCAACCGTTTTGTGGCCTTTTTCCGCAGGACGAACTTGGCGCCCCGGCCATAAGGTGGTTATTTTTGGGCGCGGCTGTGCCCCCGGCCTATTTTTGGCACACGGAGGCCCCTCGCAAAGTCTCGCGCCATTCTGAGTCCGACGGATGAAGTGGGCCAGCCCCACCCGCCCAGGCTATAGCCCACCCGTTTTTGTGGCCTTTTTCCGCTGGACGAACTTGGCGCCCCGGCCTTCGGGCGGTTATTTTTGGGTGCGGCTGTGCCCGTGGCCTATTTTTGGCACATGGAGGCCCCTCGCAAAGTCTCACGCCATTCCGAGTCCGGCGTACGAATTTGGCCAGCCCCACCCGCCAAGGCTATAGCCCACCCATTTTTGTGGCCTTTTTCCGCTGGACGAACTTGGCGCCCCGGCCTTCGGGGGGTTATTTTTGAGCGTGGCTGTGCCCACGGCCTATTTTTGGCATATGGAGGCGTCTCGCAAAGTCTCAGCGCATTCCGAGTCCGGCGGACGAAGTTGGCCAGCCCCACCCCCCAAGGCTATAGCCCACCCGTTTTTGTGGCCTTTTTCCGTTGGACGAACTTGGCGCCCCGGCCATCAGGTGGTTATTTTTGGCCGCGTCTGTGCCCGTGGCCTATTTTTTGCACACGGAGGCCCCTCCCAAACTCTCGTGCCCTTCCGAGTCTGGCGGGCGAAGTCGGCCAGCCCCACCCCCCAAGGCTATAGCCCACGCGTTTTTGTGGCCTTTTTCCGCTGGACGAACTTGGCGCCCCGGCCTTCGGGTGGTTATTTTTGGGCGTGGCTGTGCCCGCGGCCTATTTTTGGCACATGGAGGCCCCTCGCAAAGTCTCAGGCCATTCCGAGGCCGGCGGATCAAGTTGACCAGCCCCACCCCCCAAGGATATAGCCCACCCGTTTTTGTGGCCTTTTTCCGCTGGACGAACTTGGCGCCCCGGCCTTCGGGGGGTTATTTTTGGCGCGGCTGTGCCCGCGGCCTATTTTTGGTACACGGAGACCCCTGGCAAAGTCTCGCACCATTCCGAGTCCGGCTGACGAAGTCGGCCAGCCCCACCCGCCCAGGGTATAGCCCACCCGTTTTTGTGGCCTTTTTCCGCTGGACGAACTTGGCGCCCCGGCCTTCGGGCGGTTATTTTTGGGTGCGGCTGTGCCCGTGGCCTATTTTTGGTACATGGAGGCCCCTCGCAAAGTCTCACGCCATTCCGAGTCCGGCGGACGAAGTTGGCCAGCCCCACCTCCCAAGGCTATAGCCCACCCGTTTTTGTGGCCTTTTTCCGCTGGACGAACTTGGCGCCCCGGCCTTCGGGCAGTTATTTTTGGGCGTGGCTGTGTCCGCGGCCTATTTTTAGCACACGGAGGCCTCTCGCAAAGTCGCAGGCCATTCCGAGTCCGGCGGACGAAGTGGGCCAGCCCCACCCGCCAAGGCTATAGCCCACCCGTTTTTGTGGCCATTTTCCGCTGGGCGAGTTCTGCGCCCCGGTCTTCGGGCAGTTATTTTTGGGCGTGGCTATGCCCCCGGCAAATTTTTTGCAAAAGGAGGCCACTCGCAAAGTCGCAGGCCATTCCGAGTCCGGCGGACGAAGTGGGCCAGCCCCACCCGCCAAGGCTATAGCCCACCCATTTTTGTGGCCTTTTTCCGCTGGACGAACTTGGCGCCCCGGCCTTCGGGGGGTTATTTTTGAGCGTGGCTGTGCCCACGGCCTATTTTTGGCATATGGAGGCGTCTCGCAAAGTCTCAGCGCATTCCGAGTCCGGCGGACGAAGTTGGCCAGCCCCACCCCCCAAGGCTATAGCCCACCCGTTTTTGTGGCCTTTTTCCGTTGGACGAACTTGGCGCCCCGGCCATCGGGTGGTTATTTTTGGCCGCGTCTGTGCCCGTGGCCTATTTTTTGCACACGGAGGCCCCTCCCAAACTCTCGTGCCGTTCCGAGTCTGGCGGGCGAAGTCGGCCAGCCCCACCCCCCAAGGCTATAGCCCACGTGTTTTTGTGGCCTTTTTCCGCTGGACGAACTTGGCGCCCCGGCCTTCGGGTGGTTTTTTTGGGCGTGGCTGTGCCCGCGGCCTATTTTTGGCACATGGAGGCCCCTCGCAAAGTCTCAGGCCATTCCGAGGCCGGCGGATCAAGTTGACCAGCCCCACCCCCCAAGGATATAGCCCACCCGTTTTTGTGGCCTTTTTCCGCTGGACGAACTTGGCGCCCCGGCCTTCGGGGGGTTATTTTTGGCGCGGCTGTGCCCGCGGCCTATTTTTGGCACACGGAGACCCCTGGCAAAGTCTCGCACCATTCCGAGTCCGGCTGACGAAGTCGGCCAGCCCCACCCGCCCAGGGTATAGCCCACCCGTTTTTGTGGCCTTTTTCCGCTGGACGAACTTGGCGCCCCGGCCTTCGGGCGGTTATTTTTGGGTGCGGCTGTGCCCGTGGCCTATTTTTGGCACATGGAGGCCCCTCGCAAAGTCTCACGCCATTCCGAGTCCGGCGGACGAAGTTGGCCAGCCCCACCTCCCAAGGCTATAGCCCACCCGTTTTTGTGGCCATTTTCCGCTGGACGAACTTGGCGCCCCGGCCTTCGGGCTGTTATTTTTGGGTGCGGCTGTGCCCGTGGCCTATTTTTGGCACACGGAGGCCTCTCGCAAAGTCGCAGGCCATTCCGAGTCCGGCGGACGAAGTGGGCCAGCCCCACCCGCCAAGGCTATAGCCCACCCGTTTTTGTGGCCATTTTCCGCTGGGCGAGTTCTGCGCCCCGGTCTTCGGGCAGTTATTTTTGGGCGTGGCTATGCCCGCGGCTATTTTTTTGCACACGGAGGCCCCTCGCAAAGTCTCACGCCATTCCGAGTCCGGCGTACGAATTTGGCCAGCCCCACCCGCCAAGGCTATAGCCCACCCATTTTTGTGGCCTTTTTCCGCTGGACGAACTTGGCGCCCCGGCCTTCGGGGGGTTATTTTTGAGCGTGGCTGTGCCCACGGCCTATTTTTGGCATATGGAGGCGTCTCGCAAAGTCTCAGCGCATTCCGAGTCCGGCGGACGAAGTTGGCCAGCCCCACCCCCCAAGGCTATAGCCCACCCGTTTTTGTGGCCTTTTTCCGTTGGACGAACTTGGCGCCCCGGCCATCAGGTGGTTATTTTTGGCGCGTCTGTGCCCTGGGCCTATTTTTGGCACACGGAGGCGACTCGCAAACTCTCTTGGCTTTCCGAGTCTGGCGGGCGAAGTCGGCCAGCCCCACCCCCCAAGGCTATAGCCCACGTGTTTTTGTGGCCTTTTTCCGCTGGACGAACTTGGCGCCCCGGCCTTCGGGTGGTTTTTTTGGGCGTGGCTGTGCCCGCGGCCTATTTTTGGCACATGGAGGCCCCTCGCAAAGTCTCAGGCCATTCCGAGGCCGGCGGATCAAGTTGACCAGCCCCACCCCCCAAGGATAAAGCCCACCCGTTTTGTGGCCTTTTTCCGCTGGACGAACTTGGCGCCCGGCCTTCGGGGTTATTTTTGGCGCGGCTGTGCCCGCGACCTATTTTTGGCACACGGAGACCCTGGCAAAGTCTCGCACCATTCCGAGTCCGGCTGACGAAGTCGGCCAGCCCCACTCCGCCTGTGGTATAGCCCACCCGCTTTTGTGGCCTTTTTCCGCTGGACGAACTTGGCGCCCGGCCTTCGGGCGGTTATTTTGGGTGCGGCTGTGCCCGTGGCCTATTTTTGGCACATGGAGGCCCTCGCAAAGTCTCACGCCATTCCGAGTCCGCGGACGAAGTTGGCCAGCCCCACCTCCCAAGGCTATAGCCCACCCGTTTTGTGGCCTTTTTCCGCTGGACGAACTTGGCGCCCCGGCCTTCGGGCAGTTATTTTTGGGCGTGGCTGTGTCCGCGGCCTATTTTTAGCACACGGAGGCCTCTCGCAAAGTCGCAGGCCATTCCGAGTCCGGCGGACGAAGTGGGCCAGCCCCACCCGCCAAGGCTATAGCCCACCCGTTTTTGTGGCCATTTTCCGCTGGGCGAGTTCTGCGCCCCGGTCTTCGGGCAGTTATTTGGGCGTGGCTATGCCCGCGGCTATTTTTTTGCACACGGAGGCCCCTCGCAAAGTCTCACGCCATTCCGAGTCCGGCGTACGAATTTGGCCAGCCCCACCCGCCAAGGCTATAGCCCACCCATTTTTGTGGCCTTTTTCCGCTGGACGAACTTGGCGTCCCGGCCTTCGGGGGGTTATTTTTGAGCGTGGCTGTGCCCACGGCCTATTTTTGGCATACGGAGGTGTCTCGCAAAGTCTCAGGGCATTCCGAGTCCGGCGGACGAAGTCGGCCAGCCCCACCCCCCAAGGCTATAGCCCACCCGTTTTTGTGGCCTTTTTCCGCTGGACGAACTTGGCGCCCCGGCCTTTGGGCGGTGATTTTTGGCCGCGGCTGTGCCCACGGCCTATTTTTTGCACACGGAGGACCCTCCCAAAGTCTCGCGCCATTCCGAATCCGGCGGACGAAGTTGGCCAGGCCCACCCCCCAAGGCTATAGCCCACCCATTTTTGTGGCCTTTTTCCGCTGGACGAACTTGGCGCCCCGGCCTTCGGGTGGTTATTTTTGGCGTGGCTGCGCCCGCGGCCTATTTTAGGCACATGGAGGCCCCTCGTAAAGTCTCAGGCCATTCCGAGGCCGGCGGGTCGGGTTGGCCGCCCCCACCCCCCCAGGGTATAGCCCACCCGTGTTTGTGGCCTTTTTCCGCTGGAGGAACTTGGCGCCCCGGCCTTCGGGTGTTATTTTTAAGGCGGCTGTGCCCGCATGCCTATTTTTGGCACACGGAGACCCTGGCAAAGTCTCGCGCCATTCCGAGTCCGGCGGACGAAGTCGGCCAGCCCCATCCCCCAAGGCTATAGCCCACCCGTTTTTGTGGCCTTTTTCCGCTGGATGAACTTGGCGCCCCGACCTTCGGGCGGGTATTTTTGGGCGTGGCTGTGCCCGCAGCCTATTTTTGGCACGCGGAGGTGCCTCGCAAAGTCTCATGCCATTCCGAGTCCGGCGGACGAAGTTGGCAAGCCCCACCCCCCAAGGCTATAGCCCACCCGTTTTTGTGGCCTTTTTCCGCTGGACGAACTTGGTGCCCCGGCCGTCGGGCGGGTATTTTTTGGCGTGGCAGTGCCCGCGGCCTATTTTTGGCACACGGAGGCGACTCGCAAAGTCTCATGCCATTCCGAGTCCTGCGGACGAAGTTGGCAAGCCCCACCCCCCAAGGCTATAGCCCACCCGTTTTTGTGGCCTTTTTCCGCTGGACGAACTTGGCGCCCCGGCCTTCGGGCGGGTATTTTTGGGCGCGGCTGCGCCCGCGGCCTATTTTTGGGACATGGAGGCCCCTCGCAAATTCTAGCGCCATTCTGAGTCCGGCGGACGAAGTTGGCCAGCCCCACCACCCAAGGCTATAGCCCACCCGTTTTTGTGGCCTTTTTCCGCTGGATGAACTTGGCGCCCCGACCTTCGGGCGGGTATTTTTGGGCGTGGCTGTGCCCGCAGCCTATTTTTGGCACGCGGAGGTGCCTCACAAAGTCTCGCGCCATTCCGAGTCCGGCGGACGAAGTTACCCAGCCCCACCCCCCAAGGCTATAGCCCACCCGTTTTTGTGGCCTTTTACCGCTGGACGAACTTGGCGCCCCGGCCTTCGGGCAGGTATTTTTGGGCGTGGCTGTGTCCGTGGCCTATTTTTGGCACACGGAGACGACTCGCAAAGTCTCATGCCATTCCGAGTCCGGCGGACGAAGTTGGCAAGCCCCACCCCCCAAGGCTATAGCCCACCCGTTTTTGTGGCCTTTTTCCGCTGGATGAACTTGGCGCCCCGGCCTTCGGGCGGGTATTTTCGGGCGTGGCTGTGACCGCGGCCTATTTTTGGTACACGGAGGCGCCTCGCAAAGCCTCGCGCCCTTCCGAGTCCGGCGGACGAAGTTGGCCAGCCCCACCCCCCAAGGCTATAGCCCACCCGTTTTTGTGGCCTTTTTCCGCTGGACGAACTTGGCGCCCCGGCCTTCGGGTGGGTATTTTTTGGCGTGGCAGTGCCCACGGCCTCTTTTTGACACACGGAGGTGACTCGCAAAGTCTCATGCCATTCCGAGTCCGGTGGACGAAGTTGGCAAGCCTCACCCCCCAAGCCTATAGCCCACCCGTTTTTGTGGCCTTTTTCCGCTGGATGAACTTGGCGCCCCGGCCTTCGGGCGGGTATTTTTGGGCGTGGCTGTGACCGCGGCCTATTTTTGGCACACGGACGTGCCTCGCAAAGCCTCGCGCCATTCCGAGTCCGGCGGACGAAGTAGGCCAGCCCCACCCCCCAAGGCTATAGGCCACCCGTTTTTGTGGCCTTTTTCCGCTGGACGAACTTGGTGCCCCGGCCTTCGGGCGGGTATTTTTTGGCGTGGCAGTGCCCGCGGCCTATTTTTGGCACACGGAGGTGACTCGCAAAGTCTCATGCCATTCCGAGTCCGGTGGACGAAGTTGGCAAGCCCCACCCCCCAAGGCTATGGCCCACCCGTTTTTGTGGCCTTTTTCCGCTGGACGAACTTGGCGCCCCGGCCTTCGGGCGGTTATTTTTGGGCGCGGCTGCGCCCGCGGCCTATTTTTGGGACATGGAGGCCCCTCGCAAAGCCTTACGCTATTCCGAGTCCGGCGGACGAAGTTGGCCCGCCCCTCCCCCCAAGGCTATAGTGCACCCGTTTTTTGGCCATTTGTCCGCTGGAGGGTTTGGACGCGCCGACCTTCGGGGGGTTATTTTTGGGTGCGGTTGTGCCCGCGGCATATTTTTGGCACGCGGAGGCCGCTCGCAAAGTCTCGCCCCATTCCGAGTCCGGCGGACGAAGTCGGCCCGCCCCTCCCCAAGGTCTGTAGCCCATCCATTTTTGGCCATTTTTCCGATGGGGGATTTGGGCGCATCGACCTTCGGGGGGTTATATTGGGCGCGGCTGTGCCCGCGGCCTATTTTTGGCACGCGGAGGCCGCTCACAAAGTATTACCCCATTCCGAGTCCGGCGGACGAAGTGGGCCAGCCCCTCCACCCAAGGCCATGCCCACCCGTTTTTTGGCCATTGTTCCGATGGGGGGTTTGGGCGCGCCGACCTTCGGGGGGTAATTTTTGGGCGCGGCTGTGACCGCAGCCTATTTTTGGCACGTGGAGGCCGCTCGCAATGCCTCGCCCCATTCCGAGTCCGGCGGACGAAGTTGGCCCGCCCCTCCCCCCAAGGCTATAGTGCACCCGTTTTTTGGCCATTTGTCCGCTGGAGGGTTTGGACGCGCCGACCTTCGGGGGGTTATTTTTGGGTGCGGCTGTGCCCGCAGCATATTTTTGGCACGCGGAGGCCGCTCGCAAAGTCTCACCCCATTCCGAGTCCGGCGGACGAAGTTGGCCCGCCCCGCCCCCCAAGGCTATAGCGCACCCGTTTTTTGGCCATTTTTCCGCTGGGGGGTTTGGGCGCGCCAACCTTCGGCGGGTTATTTTTTGGCGCGGCTGTGCCCGCGGCCTATTTTTGGCACGCGGAGGCCACTCGCAAAGTCTCGCCCCATTCCGAGTCCGGCGGACGAAGTTGGCCCGCCCCTCCCCCCAAGGCTGTAGCCCACCTGTTTTTTGGCCATTTTCGCTGGACGAACTTGGCGCCCCGGCCTTCGGGCGGTTATTTTTGGGTGCGGCTGTGCCCGCGGCCTATTTTTGGCACACGGAGGGCCCTCGTAAAGTCTCGCCCCATTCCGAGTCCGGCGGACGAAGGTGGCCAGCCCCTCCCCCCAAGGCTATAGCGCACCCGTTTTTTGGCCATTTTTCCGCTGGGGGGTTTGGGCGCGCCGACCTTCGGGGGGTTATTTTTGGGCGCGGCTGTGCCCGCGGTCTATTTTTGGCACGCGGTGGCTGCTCGCAAAGTCTCGCCCCATTCCGAGTCCGGCGGACGAAGGTGGCCAGCCCCTCTCCCCAAGGCTATAGCGCCCCCGTTTTTTGGCCATTTTTCCGCTGGGGGGTTTGGGCGCGCCGACCTTCGGGGGGTTATTTTTGGGCGAGGCTGTGCCCGCGGCCTTTTTTTGGCACGCGGAGGCCGCTCGCAAAGTCTCACCATATTCCGAGTCCGGCGGACGAAGTTGGCCAGCCCCTCCCCCCAAGGCTAGCGCACCCGTTTTTTGGCCATTTTTCCGCTGGGGGGTTTGGGCGCGCCGACCTTCGGGGGGTTATTTTTGTGCTAGGCTGTGCCCGTGGCCTATTTTTGGCATGCGGAGGCCGCTCGCAAAGTCTAGCGCCATTCCGAGTCCGGCGGACGAAGTAGGCCAGCCCCTCCCGCCAAGGCTATAGCGCACCCGTTTTTTGCCCATTTTTCCGCTGGGGGGTTTGGGCGCGCCGACCTTCGGGGGGTTATTTTTGGGCATGGCTGTGCCCGTGCCCTTTTTTTGGCACACGGAGGCCCCTCACAAAGTCTCGCGCCATTCCGAGTCCGGCGGACGAAGTTGCCCATCCCCACCCCCTAAGGCTATAGCCCACCCATTTTTGTGGCCTTTTTCCACCGGGCAAACATGGCGCCCGGCCTTCGGGCGGTTATTTTTGGGCGTGGCTGTGCCCGCGGCCTATTTTTGCACACAGAGGGCCGTCGCAAAGTCTCGTGCCATTCCGTGTCCGGCGGACGAAGTTGGCCAGCTCCACCTTCCAAGGCTATAGCCCACCTGTTTTTGTGGCTTTTTCGCTGGACGAACTTGGCGCCCCGGCCTTCGGGCGGTTATTTTTGGGCGCGGCTGTGCCTGCGGCATATTTTTGGCACACGGAGGGACCTCGTAAAGTCTCGCGCCATTCCAAGTCTGGCGGACGAAGTCGGCCAGCCCCACCCCCCAAGGCTATAGCCCACCCGTTTTTGTGGCCTTTTTCCGCTGGACGAACTTGGCGCCCCGGCCTTCGGGAGGGTATTTTTTGGCTCGGCTGTGCCAGCAGCCTATTTTTGGCACACAGAGGTGCCTAGCAAAGTCTCGCGCCATTCCGAGTACGGCGGACGAAGTCGGCCAGCCCCACCCCCCAAGGCTATAGCCCACCCGTTTTTGTGTCTCTTTTCCGCTGCACGAACTTGGCTCCCGGCCTTCGGGCAGGTATTTTTGGCGCGGCAGTGTCCGCGCCTAGTTTTGGCAGACGGAGGTGCCTCGCAAAGTTTCACGCCATTCCGAGTCCGGCGGACAAAGTTGGCTGATCCCATCCCCAGGCTATAGCCCACCCGTTTTTGTGGCCTTTTTCTCTTTGGACGAACATGGCGCCCGGCCTTCGAGTGGGTATATTTGGGTGCGGGTGTGCCTGCGCCTATTTTAGGCACACGGAGGCGCCTCGCAAAGACTCGCGCCATTCCGAGTCCGGCGGATGAAGTTGGCCAGCCCCACCCCCCAAGGCTATATCCCACCCGTTTTTGTGGCCTTTTTCCGCCGGACGAACTTGGCGCCCCGGCCTTCGGGCGGGTATTTTTGGCGCGGCTGTGCCCGCGGCGTATCTTTGCACACGGAGGTGCCTCGCAAAGTCTTGCGCCATTCCGAGTCCGTCGGTTGAAGTTGGCCAGCCCCAACCCCAAGGCTATAGCCCACCCGTTTTTGTGGCCTTTTTCCGCTTGACGAACTTGGCGCCCCGGCCTTCTGGCGGGTATTTTTGGGCGCGGCTGTGCCCGCGGCGTATCTTTTGCACACGGAGGTGCCTCGCAAGGTCTCGCGCCATTCCGAGTCCGGCGGACGAAGTTGGCCAGCCCCACCCGCCAAGGTTATAGCCCACCCGTTTTTGTGGCCTTTTTCCGCTGGACGAACTTGGCGCCCCGGCCTTCGGGCGGTTATTTTTTTGCGCGGCAGTGTCCGCGGCCTAGTTTTGGCAGACGGAGTTGCCTCGCAAAGTTTCGCGCCATTCCGAGTCCGGCGGACAAAGTTGGCCAGTCCCAGCCCCCAAGGCTATAGCCCACCCGTTTTTGTGGCCTTTTTCTGCTGGACGAACATGGCGCCCCGGCCTTCGAGTGGGTATATTTGGGTGCGGGTGTGCCCGCGGCCTATTTTAGGCACACGGAGGTGCCTCGCAAAGACTCGCGCCATTCCGAGTCCGGCGGATGAAGTTGGCCAGCCCCACCCCCCAAGGCTATAGCCCACCCGTTTTTGTGGCCTTTTTCCGCTGGACGAACTTGGCGCCCCGGCCTTCTGGCGGGTATTTTTGGGCGCGGCTGTGCCCGCGGCGTATCTTTTGCACACGGAGGTGCCTCGCAAAGTCTTGCGCCATTCCGAGTCCGGCGGATGAAGTTGGCCAGCCCCACCCCCCAAGGCTATAGCCCACCCGTTTTTGTGGCCTTTTTCCGCTGGACGAACTTGGCGCCCCGGCCTTCTGGCGGGTATTTTTGGGCGCGGCTGTGCCCGCGGCGTATCTTTTGCACACGGAGGTGCCTCGCAAAGTCTTGCGCCATTCCGAGTCCGGCGGACGAAGTTGGCCAGCCCCACCCGCCAAGGTTATAGCCCACCCGTTTTTGTGGCCTTTTTCCGCTGGACGAACTTGGCGCCCCGGCCTTCGGGCGGTTATTTTTTTGCGCGGCAGTGTCCGCGTCCTAGTTTTGGCAGACGGAGGTGCCTCGCAAAGTTTCGCGCCATTCCGAGTCCGGCGGACAAAGTTGGCCAGTCCCATCCCCCAAGGCTATAGCCCACCCGTTTTTGTGGCCTTTTTCTGCTGGACGAACATGGCGGCCCGGCCTTCGAGTGGGTATATTTGGGTGCGGGTGTGCCCGCGGCCTATTTTAGGCACACGGAGGCGCCTCACAAAGACTCGCGCCATTCCGAGTCCGGCGGATGAAGTTGGCCAGCCCCACCCCCCAAGGCTATAGCCCACCCGTTTTTGTGGCCTTTTTCCGCTGGACGAACTTGGCGCCCCGGCCTTCTGGCGGGTATTTTTGGGCGCGGCTGTGCCCGCGGCGTATCTTTTGCACACGGAGGTGCCTCGCAAAGTCTTGCGCCATTCCGAGTCCGGCGGACGAAGTTGGCCAGCCCCACCCGCCAAGGTTATAGCCCACCCGTTTTTGTGGCCTTTTTCCGCTGGACGAACTTGGCGCCCCGGCCTTCGGGCGGTTATTTTTTTGCGCGGCAGTGTCCGCGGCCTAGTTTTGGCAGACGGAGGTGCCTCGCAAAGTTTCGCGCCATTCCGAGTCCGCGGACGAAGTTGGCCAGTCCCATCCCCCAAGTCTATAGCCCACCCGTTTTTCTGGCCTTTTTCGGCTGGACGACCGAGGCGCCCCGGCCGGGGAGGGGGTATATTTGGGTAGGGTTGTCCCCGTGGCCTATTTTTGGCACACGGAGGTGGCTCGCAAAGTCTCGCGCCATTCCGAGTCCGGCGGACGAAGTTGGCCAGCCCCACCCCCCAAGGCTATAGCCCACCCGTTTTTATGGCCTTTTTCCGCTGGACGAGATTGGCGCCCCGGCCTTCGGGCAGGTATTTTTGGGCGCGGCTGTGCCCGCGGCGTATCTTTTGTACACGGAGGTGCCTCGCAAAGTCTCGCGCAATTCCGAGTCCGGCGGATGAAGTTGGCCAGCCCCACCCCCCAAGGCTATAGCCCACCCGTTTTTGTGGCCTTTTTTCGCTGGACGAACTTGGCGCCGCGGCCTTCGGGCGGGTATTTTTAGGCGCGGCTGTGCCCGCGGCCTATTTTTGGCACACGGAGGTGCCTCACAAAGTCTCGCGTCAGTCCAAGGCCGGCGGACAAAGTGGGCCAGCCCCACCCCCCCACAAGGCTCAAGCCCACCCGTTTTTGTGGCCTTTTTCCGCTGGACGAACTTGGCGCCCCGGCCTTCGGGCGGGTATTTTTGGGCGCGGGTGTGCCCGCGGCCTATTTTTACACGCGGAGGCACCTCGCAAAGTCTCGCGCCTTCCGAGCCCGGCGGACGAGTTGGCCAGCCCCACCCCCAAGGCTATAGCCCACCCGTTTTGTGGCCTTTTTCCGCTGGACGAACTTGGCGCCCCGGCCTTCGGGCGGGTATTTTGGGCGCGGCAGTGTCCGCGGTCTATTTTTGGCAACCGGAGTTGCTTCTCAAAGTCTCGCGCCATTCCGAGTCCGGCGGTCGATGTTGGCCTGCCTCACCTGCCAAGTCTATAGCCGACCCGTTTTTGGGGCATTTTTCCGCTGGACGAACTTGGCGCCCCGGCCTTGGGCGGTTATTTTGGGCGCAGCTGTGACCGCGCCTATTTTTGGCACACGGAGGGCCATCGTAAAGTCTCGCGCTATTCCGAGTCCGCGGACGAAGTTGGCCAGCCCCACCCCCAAGGCTATAGCCCACCTTTGCGTTTTGTGGCCTTTTTCCATGGGACGAACTCTGCGCCTCGGTCTTCAGGCGGTTATTTTTTGAGCGCTGGCTGTGCCCGCGGCAGATTTTTGGCACACGGAGGCCCCACCCAAAGTCTCGCGCCATTCCGAGTCCGGCGGACGGTTGGCCAACCCCACCTCCCAAGGCTATAGCCCACCCGTTTTGTGGCCTTTTTCCGCCGGACGAACTTTGGCGCCCCGGCCTTCAGGGGTTATTTTTTAGCGTGGCTGTGCCCACAGCCTATTTTTGGCATACGGAGGCGTCTCGCAAAGTCTCAGGGCATTCCGAGTCCGGGCGGGACGAAGTGGGCCAGCCCCACCCCCAAGGCTATAGCCCACCCGTTTTGTGGCCTTTTCCGCTGGATGAACTTGGCGCCCGGCCTTCGGTGGTTATTTTTGGGCGTGGCTGTGTCCATGGCCTATGTTTGGCACACAGAGCCCCTCGGCAAAGTCTCGCGCCATTCCGAGTCCGGCGGGACGGCCGCCAGCCCCACCCGCCAAGGCCATAGCCCACCCATTTTGTGGCCTTTTTCCGCTAGACGAACTTGGCGCCCGGCCTTCAGGGGGTTATTTTGAGCGTGGCTGTGCGCACGGCCTATTTTTGGCACCCGGAGGCGTCTCGCAAAGTCTCAGGGAATCCCGAGTCCGCCGGAGGACGCTGGCCAGACCCACCCCCCAAGGCTATAGCCCACCCGTTTTTGTGGCCTTTTCCGCTTGACGAACTTGGCGCCCTGCCTTCTCGGCAAGATTTTTGCTGCGGCTGTGCCCGCGGCTGATTTTTGGGACACTGAGGCTCCTCCCAAAGTCTCGCGCCATTCCGAGTCCGGCGGACAAGTTGGCCAGCGCCCCACTCTCCCCAAGGCTATAGCCCACCCGCTTGTGGGCCTTTTCCGCTGGACTTTAACTTGCTGCGCCCGCCTTGGGGGTTATTTTTGAGCGTGGCTGTGCC